>VRLP01000796.1:90000-179891 GCA_009660295.1 Lophius piscatorius | reverse complement strand
ACACGCAAATCTACATAAAAACTGACACATGTTCCTCCGCAGCCTCTCCATCCTCATCGTCATCATCATCTCCCCTGTCAACTCTCCGCGCTTGTCTGGAGGAAATAAAGGTGTGGATGAAAAACAACTTTCTCCAGTTGAACAGCTCCAAAACCGAAGCTATTTTAATTGGCACCCCACATCAGACCCAGTCTTCCTCCATAACCAGTATTACCTTCTCTGGTCACGACATTCCCCTCTCTTCATCAGTCACCAACCTCGACGTAAGATTCGACCATCAACTCACTTTTGAATCCTACATCAAACACATCTGCAAGATCTCCTTTGATCATCTCGGGAATATTTCCAAACTCCGTTCTTCACTCACCTTGAGTGACGCTGAAAAGCTGGTCCAGGCGTTCGTCTCCTCCAGACTGGATTACTGTAACGCACTTCTCATCGGGATCCCTGATAAAAGTCTTCAAAGTTTTATCTGCTTTTACCATGTAATACTTTGAAATTTGATCCAAATGTAAAGTGCGTTATAAGTTAAATGTTGTATAAGTATTATTATTATTGTATTGATTGTTAATATGAATTGAAAAGCATGTAGAAAAAATAAACCAGAATTTCAGGTTTTTAATGAATGTTTGCAGAACTGACATGTTCATCAAACCATTGGTGTCTGGATCTTTTCTGGTAACCAAAGATTTAAAAAAAAATTGCATGAAAAATAAATGGCAACAACATTTTAAAAGATCACTTAATATGTGAATAGATAAAAAAAAATGAAATAGAGTTCAGTGTTGTCTCTTTATGTAGATCTTTCCAAACCAGTTCCACCAAAGATCCATTATAATCTTCTGGATATCATCCGTATCGGACCACCAATTTGGATAGTTTATGTATTATAGTTTATTATATTATTAATTTATTCCTGATTTAGGATCAATGATTTCACCATTACTCTGTATATTTACAGGGAGATGCTGCAGCTCATTCTTCTTGTTTATAACTCCCTCATTGCTCTCTTCATTATAACCCTGTTCTACTCACAAATATACAGACACAGATACATAATGCCTCCTAAATAATCCATTCATGTCCTTTTCTTTTGGCCCATCAGTCACATTTTATTCACTAGTGTGTGTGTGTGACTGTGTGTATTTCTATTGGACTTCCAGAACAGGTGATGACTTATTAGACCTAATTAATCTTTGTCCTTGGCAATCATCACTGGGCTCTCACTATTACCAGTTACCTCCATTGGTGTTTCTTTATTGATTGTGGCTCCCCCTGTATGTCAGGTGAGGTGGAGCAGTACAGTAGATTTAATGTGTGCACCTTTCCTGTTAAGAGTGGATGTGTACGCTGAGATATATATATGTGAGAACGACTCAAGGACAGCTGGGAGATAACGGCTAGACACAGTCACCCATACGTTAAGCTCATGCTTTTCCATTCCTGTTCTGTATCTGTCCCCTTTTTTTATTTCCGGATGTCTTTTATCTTCGATAACCACATTTAAGGCAACTGCAGTAATTATTTTATCATATTAAATGATTTCTTCTGGCTGTTTCTTTTGGCCAAAATTAATTAATTTTGGTGTACCTAATGAAGGGGCTGTTAAATTTCTTCTGAATGTAGGGATTTTATAAAATCTGATTTTTTTTTTTTTACATTTATTTAATTTCAAATTATATAGCACTAACAATTAATGCAATGGTTGTATCAGAAACAACAGTTGGATGGTACCCAGGGTTAGAGTACTGTCCAGCCGTAAAATATTTCTTAAATGGTTTGTGGATGCTCTTATCACTAGTTTCAGCAGTTTGATGCATTATGCTGGTCTTTCCAACTTCATTAAAACTGGATCAAAACATGGGCAATTATCAAATATGTCACAGAATAGTTTATTTTCTCCCTTTTCTCCCGCAAATTGATTTTTTCCATTAGAAATTATGTGTTTGCAGGAATTCCATTTTTTTTCATGAAAATCTTTGGATGGAACATTAAAAGGCAACATGTCCATGTTTTATGGGATAAATAATAAGTCATATTCCAAGTAGCAGACAATGAAATAAGATAGAAACTAATATCTGATTAGATCTCACATAGCTGCCTTTCAACTGTGCCTAGTTTTGTGATGATGATTTTCATTTGCATGTGTCAGTTTGCCAATCACATTACAAAGCTTTGTATGTGGTTTTATTATCAGTGGAAGACTTGCTGCGATGGCATGGTAACTCAGACTTGACTCCCACAGGTTATAATTATATCCCAAAAAAGTCGGGGATGTTATAATAACTTTACTTTCGTGCGAACGCGATAACTCAAACAAAATTATATGCATTTTTTTGAAATTCTATATCCACATATACCTCAGTGCGAGGATTAACTGGAGTGATCTTGGGAAAGCTCAGTTTTATATTTCCGACACTAGGGGGGCCTTTGCTTAAAAGATTTAGATCAATAATTTCTCAACTCTTTTACTCCAGTAGTTCATATTTAACTCACTGTGGGAGCTTTTTTTTTGAATAACATTGTTTTTCGGCCATAGCTTCCTAATTCTTGGTCCGATTTAGTCCAACATTGGTGAATATGAGTGGACTGAAGGGGATCCATCTTATTCTACTCTCTAGGTTCATATTTAGCGCCTGGGGGTGCTTTCTTCACAAAAAAAACTTTTTTCGGACATAACCTCACATTTAATTTGAGGAGTTTTAATTAGGGGGATTTATTGTGCAACGTGGGGGATTGGAGACTTTTCGGGGATACGCCTTGCTGTCGGGGATGACAGCATAGGTCTAGATTTAAAAACAACAACTAAAATAGTGAAACGGAAACTACAGGATTTTTTTTCCCCCTTGCGTACATTGAGCACGTAAGGGGGAAAGGGGGAGCACTCACAACCTCGGTGCTCAATGGTTCTCTTGTTAGTGCGAATGAACAGTGGGAGAAGATACACAGATATGAGCAAGTGCATTGTGGGATTTCTATGATGTTAATAAAAATCCCACTATGCAATGACAAAACATCTACAGAGGAAAGTTGTTATGATTTGTTTAGAATTATTTCCGCACAGCAGGGTTGTGTTTGAAACATTTTTTTTTTACTACATTTTAGGCCAACAATGAAAATATTAACATCACACAAAAAATGTCCACAACCTTGAGCTCTGCATGTTTCTACGTAGTGAAATGTCACTTATGATTTATTGCAAATATTTAAAAATTGCTCCAACAGTGCTAAATACTGAGTAAAATGACTGAAGGCTATTTTTTACACTGCATTGCAAACCCTTCTGCAACGTGCTGTTCATGTCTGTGGCTGAGGGATCTTCGCACATGTGGCTGCCAGTTAGTGTTACACCTGTCGTGATCAGAGTTCCAGGGCACTGCTGTCAAAGGAGGCACAACTCTTTGAAAAAGCTATGTGTTCATGCACAGATAGTTGTGTAGATATATACATGTTATCCAAGCTTTCTAGCCCCTCTTTCATTCTATTTCTTCCACCTTTATCCATCTTTTTGACAGTAGCATTGCCGCCCCTAGGCAAACCAAGTAGCACTGATGTAATAAGACGGGGCTGGAATGTCTTCTTCTTCACAGCCACCGGCAGTCGTTTGCCGACTGACCTGGTTCCACATCAGCATGTAATTAAGAGGTGCTCTTACGTGCCACAGGCCTGGACTGCTGCTATTATAGAAAAGACAAGCAGCTTTTGTCAGGATGGCAAGTGAAACAAAGACTTGCATTATACCTGATACTTTCACCCGTCTCCCTTCTCTCCATCACATTCATATATTATCTGTTGCTGTTGTCTTAGATGTGAGTACACACACATTTTTTAAAAAGGAGCCACAGACTACACTGGAGGTGTTGCTGTGCAAATGTTGCATGATTTAATTGTCCAAGTGTGTGCCGTTGTGTATTAACACAGACAATGAATCCATGTAACTTCTGCAATTTTAGCTTGGCGGTCTCTACTGTATTCCCTCGGTATTTCCCAGTTTATTTCCGATTTTGCGGGAGGGCTGGTGAGACAGTGGATGGGTAGTCGAAGAAGAAGTAATATGTTAACGTCTGTCATTTATTATTATATTTGGCAATAATAAAGAGTGTATTCTCCTTTCCCTGTGTAGAGGAACGGATTACAGTTGCCAGTGTGTTTTAGATTTGGCAACCAGGAGACTTGTGATTGTCTTGGCCTCACTCTACGCCCAGCGGTACAGACATGCAGGCTTACCCCGCTCTGATGGTTTGCACTCGCTCCCCTGTTGTCAATTTCACCAGTTTTAGATTTTAGCTCTCCTTTCCTCACACAGTAGTTCCTCAGAGCCTCCTGATATTACCTTACAGGAGAGAAATAAGTGAACTGTACACACAAGCAGGGTTGTGTCAGTATATCCAGCGTTTGTATTGTATGGTGTTTGATTACCCTCACATCCATAAACCTGAAAACCAAGCATGTGCACAAGATAGAAGGGGATAGAACTGTAACTGCTAGTGGACCCAGAGGAAAACAAGATCCAAGCATAGAAATCATAGGTGTTACTTTAGTTGCTTTGAAACATCACTAAACTATTAATAATATTAAAGTGAGATTTTTTTTTCGCCTCCTGCTCCCACTACACTACTCAGGTTAGGAGAAACAACCAAAATATATCTCATGTAGGTCTTAGTCAGTGTGGCCCAGACAGGGAGCTGATTAATGGAAGTAGCGTTAGCTCAAGCAGAGAAAACATTTAAAACACAGCCATATGCACACGACAAGTTACCATAATATATATATATAATAATATATATATATATAACAACGAACAGCATTTCTTATTTCAATCAGGAAATGAAGAAAAGATGCATATTTTATTATTATAGAGATGTGATAATTAGTATCAGAATCAAGCTTTGGTGATATTAATTAATGCCCCAGAAGAAGATGAATGAGACCGAGCATGTCTGAAAGGTGACGATGATAAAGTGGAATAAGCAGTAACTGTGGCCCAAGCACGCAAGAAGATGGTCTTCAATTCTAAATCATTTCTAGTTCTCCATTTGTGATCCCCCATTGATTTGACACATTTGTTTGATCACTTTGTCAGTGAAAGTCAGGCTGTTGCCTCATTAACCTGCCTGTGTTCTTGAAATTGAGACTTTATTTTTTTTTTTCTTTACAGATATTGTATATTTGACACCGCCGTCATCTCATAGGAAAACACAGGCAGACATAAAAACAAACATTTGAGTTGGTTTCATCTGTTTTTTTCCAAACCAGCAACAATGTACATTAAATGTTAACTTTGATCCAGGCTATATGAAAAAATAACAGCGAGAGAAACGGAAAGCGGTTTTAGGTCAAGGTGAATCAAGGAAGTTATATGCCCGGTATGTGGGAATCCTAGAAGTGTGTCCAGACCAGACCTCTAACTTATAACTGTTGCCATGCCACTTTTCCTGAAAACATTGTGATCTTAAAAAACAAATATTAATAGAAAACGTGGAAGTCTGTTCAGTAACTGGGCATACCAACATGTGACAGAGTGAAATTGCCAATGTGGTGAGGTGATGAAATGAAGGCAGTCTGTATAAAGGTGCTTATGACATGTTTAATTTTATTCATACCAAATGTTAAAATTATATCAAAGTTATAATAAATCCAAGGTAGTCATATTTTCGCATGAATGAGCATTGAGCAGCAACCATTCCAGATACAGTTAAAAATAATTGACCAAATAAGCCAACTGAAGTCTTAATGTCTGCTTAACATTTCATCTGCCCCGTCTTACTATTACATTCTTCTCCGTAGAAGCATAGAGGAGACGGTGAAACTGTACCTAATTCATTTAATTATCATCAGCTGCTATGGAAATCCAATATAGAATTAATTTTACATTAAATACATGCAGAGTTTTCAGTTTTAATATAGTTTTGTGTGGCAAATCGTTGCACAAAACTTGGCTGATGTCAGCTGATCACATCCTCACCACCTGCACAAACAACTTTTGGAAGCCTCTGCCTCCAATTTGTGAGTCCTTATGTAGCGGAAGTTCACCACAAACAGAACAGTATTGAAAAAAATAAAGCATGCTTGCCAGTCAAACTATCAAATGATACCCGGAATGAGGGACTTCACTGACTGTTGAGATCGTTTATACAAAGAAAAAATCGATCTTATCATTCTGAATATCCAAAATAAGGTGGTGGGTGCATGACAGATGCAATATGTTGTATTTCATTACTACCTCTTTGTGCTAGAAGATTTCCTTTTCTGTGTCTTCCTCTCAGTCATTGCCACGATTCATGACAATGAAGCATCAACGATCCGGCTCAAATGCATCATCATCCCGGTTGTGATTTGAATTGACATTTATGGTTGAATGGGACTGCAGTGTGAGGTTTCATACGTCGGATTACTTTCTGATGCAATCATTTTCGAAATTGTGCGCAGACACATACACCTTTAGTAAGGATGCTCTGTTCAATAAATGGAACCTGAGATGAATGTGACATGTGCCATTAAGATGTTATGTTATTCAAATCACACAGTTTATTTGGCCGTTCCATCCAACTCCTCCACTTCAATTCGAAGAAACTGAAGCTAAACACTGAACATACTGAATGCAACAATATAACAGAAAGAGTAGAGGAAAAAGCAGAATAATGCCAGTGAAAAGCATATGAAAAAAGAAGAAAATTACAAAAGAAAACAAAATTATATTTAACGCCTGTTTTATTTTCAGTGCCAATTATCTTTTTCTGTGTCAATACAAATGTTTAAAGCCAATGTTTCAAGTCGTCTTGTTTTTAATGCCAGATTTCATTATTTAGTCAAAAGTCACTATGTGTTCTAGCCACAAACCTCAAAAAGACGTATCATTTCAGGTTCTGTACATGTGGTTCTGTACATGTGGCAGTGTTCTTGAATTGTGGCTAGCAGGCTCTTTGTTAATCCAGCAACCAGGCCTCTAGAAGGTTGTTTTCAATCCAGCCACATTACCTCCATCCTTTATTTGTGATTACGGTTTCCGTTAAAGCGTATAGTTGCAACTGTCAACAGCTGCATGTATTTCTGATTGGCTTATTTCCTCTTTTCTTCGGCCATAATATACTAGGGCTGTTTTAACCGCTATGACCCGATTTTAGCCCTTTCCATTGTGCTTTCACAATGGCTTACCTTGCATTGCATTATTCGGAAATAAAAATGTCACAAGAATACATACTTAAAAAAATACACTATATATATATTTATATATGACACCACAGAGATAAAAAGAAGGACATGTTGGACAGAAATGGAATGAACTGACATGAATGCTTGGTTTAAAGACTAATGAATTAACAAACAAAATATTAACACAAAATATTTTTGTATTTACTTCTAATCTAATAATTACCTTACAAATTAGCAATAAAACCATGAATAGAGGTTAAATGCCGTACCCACTGTCCTGGATTGAAAATGAACGAATGAATAACTACTTACATTTTACTTTTGTAAATACTCACTGTACATACACACCAGAGCAAAAGTGTATGTTGCCACAGTATTTTAAAGTGTAAAGTACCACTGGCTGGAAGCAGTGAGACATTGGTTACGTAAATCACATTTATACTACACACAAAGGTTTTGGTATCATCATTAATGTTATATTCACAATTTCAATATGTAACATTTCTTCAAAACTCTGGAAGGCAGGTCTATAAAATTTGTTTATTTAAAATGCAAACACATTTCATCTTTTTGAGATGATGTTCTGCTTCAGGGACTCAAACTGTTTTTTGTTATTATCTTCTTGGTTATTTACACACTGATGCTATTTCTTTACCCAGATCAAGACTATTTAAATATCGTAACTGCATTGTGAAAAGAGCAGACAACGCACTAATCCTTTGTTATGTAAGAGGTTGCAGCAGCAATCTGCCAAATATCTTGACCAAAACTCTGTTTTTAAGTTTTCTAGATGTTGGAACTGAAATGCTTTGTTTTAAATTAAGTAAGTATTAGTCATTTGTGAGAAGATCAATCTGCCTCTGGTTAAAAACTGATTTGAAGACAGCCCCTTAATGTTTTTTTTTTTTTTTTTTTTTGCAATTTGGACCCAGGACAAAACGCAGTTACAGTAATTCAGTGAGAAGCAAGAGCACAAAAACAGGACGGGATGGGTTGGTTATAGTCCAGAAGGAAATTGACCAAATAGATGGGGAAGGAAGATAGCAGGTTACAGGTCACAGGGTGCGCCTGAGACTGGGGCTGGTTGAGAGGTGATCAGGAGAGGCAGGATAGAAGTACTGCAGCAGATGAGGTGGTGATGAATACTCTGCATTAATGCACTCAACATGGTGTTTTTTAGCTGTAAATGTAACAGTAGCAATTGCGTGCATATTTGCATCCTGCTAAATAACAACAGTACAAGATGTAAAATGTATGCAATATATATAGCCTCATGCAAGTAATAGGTTATAGTATAGATATAGATATAGATAAGTATAGATTCAACCTGTTTCAAGAACCTTTGAGTTTTGACATAGGTAGAAGAAAATCCAATGCTCTGTGTATATGCAGACTGCAGTTTTCTTATAAATCTGAGACTTGAAGCATTAATTTAAACTCTTCATTCCCTCTGACCTACCTGTTTAACATGCTCAGTATATAATGCTACTCTGCCTGCTTCTTCAAAATCCATTAAAGCTCACCCAGTCCACATAATTCTCCACACAATATGTCCACGCATAGGCTGAGCAGCAACTTCTCTTCCTGCATGCAAAGTCCAATTAGGCAGGTAACTATAGACTAAAAAAAAACATCTTTCCCTCTCTGAGAATATGATCCATGATTCTGATATATAGTATTATGTGATATAGAACATTATGTATATTTGTTGATAGTTGTTGTGGGTGGGTTGGCAAATACCGAATGTCACTGCCTGACTTTCTCTTCATATGTAAATGAACTTCTAAGGGCGGGGGAGACTGGTGACTCAAAAAGTGAAAAATTAGCTCAGAAACGAAGATCATAGCTTAATTACAGAGAAAATAGCTTTCAATTGCAGTGATATTTCCCTTGGATTATCTGTAATTTGACGACCAAGCCTCCACCATTGTAAGGAGGTTTCAGGCTTGATCTACTTTGTGGAACCCGCAAGCAGACAAAATGTAGCTTGACTGCTAGATCTGGCAGGAGAGTTGACTCTCCTGCCCTTTTGTTTTCTTATCTCTTAGTACTCAATGCAGAAGGCTCTTTTTATTTAGCCACGTTAATGGTCTTGACTGGGCTCTAGCTCAGAGGTGCAGCTCGGGCGTCATTGGCTCAGATTGCAGCCTCACGTTGTCATTCAGACTCTGGAATATTTCGCTGACCAGGAAGCAAATTTTTAGAATTACCAATTCAATTGAGACTGTGGGAGGAAGCCGTAGTACTTAAAGAAACATGCAAACACAAAACAGAAAGGCCCCAAGGACAAAGGTGGATTTGAATTCCGACCCTATTTTACTTTGCTATCCAATGCGCCAACATGCTGCCCTGGATAAGTTGTGAACTTTGTAAATATTGACACCAAATTTTTATACTACTACTACTACTAAATTTTTATGTTGTTGTGCATGCTCAGTCACAATAATAAGCCGTAGTACATGTTCTAAGCTTTGCCAGGCAATGTAATGGGGCTCTTGAGTCAGGTCCTCGTTAGCTGATGCACAATAAGCTCCCGCCTAATGAAGTGTAAACCGGAGATCTGGGAGGCTGTGAGGAGGCCAGATGATTATGGCCGGCGGCCTCCATTTACAGCAAATTGCTCAATGCTAATGCTATCAGCCAGGAGGTCAGTCAATTTGGCCTCACCTTGCTCAGTTTATCAGCACGTCGTAACGTGGTGGATTTAAGGACATGGTGTTTAAACATAAGATCGCACTGCTGTCTGATAACTCTCCCAGCTTGTGCTTGTGACAGCAACTTTAATTCACTTCCTGTTAAGTTTTGTCCACTGGAGAGCATTGCGGTACTACTGCACTTAGCACTTAGCACCTTGAGATTTGATCCAAATGTAAAGTGCTTTATAAGTTAAATGTATTATTATTATTATTATTATTATTATTATTACTGGGCATCCATTGTGCCAACCTTCTCTTGCCTTCCTCTCTGTTCATCAACGGGCCAATTGTTGCTCCTGTCCTGAGAAGCATCCCTCTGCTCATCCTAATCCCCCTTTAATCATTAAATTTAATGATGGTCAACTTCATTCAGGCATCAGCACCTCTTTATCCTTTATTAGTTGAGGCCAGTGTTTTTAATGATCAGCTCTGAATTGATAATGTTTCTACATGCTTAAACAGTAAACTTGCATTTTGTTTGAATAAATGTTTTGTGATTTTAAGAAGCACTACCAATTATTTATTTATTTATTCAATCACATGATTTTCATTTACCATTCTACGTTTAGTCTAAGACCATTAATATTCATAATAAACCTTTTCCCCATATGTTAACCCTTATGAATACATTAGAATGCATATATAATGCATTAAGTAATTGTAATTCAGTGAAAGTGCTATCGTTTCACAATAGCTCTTTTCTGACGGTCATCTGGTGGTTTTCTGATGTGTTTGCTGGCCCATCAGTGCACAAACACACAAAATAACCCTCGGCATGTTTCTCTTCTAGCCAACACTGGGGCCTGTTTCCCTAAGCAAGGTAACTCACTGGGACAAAAAAAAAAAAGAGACTCCCTCCACCTTCATCATGCATTCATTCATTTTACCAGTGGCATAGTTTTTGTGTAACCATGTTGTGTTGTCTTATCTCCGCTGTCTCCCTTCCCTTCTGCTTTATTGTCTGTCAGTGAGAGCTTTCATGAATGGTCAATCTGCTTCTTCTGGACAGTGAAAATATGTAAAAAATTAAAAATAAAAATAAAAAAATTGGCAGAGGGTGTTAAGGGATTGAGAGTTACCTCAGACAAATGGACAGGGGTTGACGAGAAAGTATTTATCCATGTTCCCATCGGACTTTCTAAGGCTTCAATTTTCAGTATTTTTCTTTCCCTTCTTCCTAAGAAAACAATAAAAGCTACTCAGGATGACAAAAAAGCACATCAAAATGGAATATCCAGCCAAAGAAATTCAGTTTGAGCCTTTTCCTTTGATCTATTGCAAAAGCATTTTACTTTTCTCATTTATCTTCCCTTCAGAACTTGAAATCAATATTTCTGCTGGGAACCGCTCCGTCCTGGTGGCAAATAGTCTAACATCGCTTCACATTTCTGTCTCTCTCGCTCTCTCTTTTTCTCTCTCCCTGCTTATCTTACTCTTTATCTCTCTCCGTTTTTTCCTATTCCTCTCTTTGTTCCACTTGTTTCGCCCTGTGTGTGCCTGCTCCGTGTGTGTGTGTGTTCATCTTCACCCTGAAATCTCTGTATGCTTGTGTGGATTTGGGTTGGTGATTCACCTCCTTCTTGCACACTTTCTTCCCCATCCTTTTTCCGTTCCCTCCTCCACATATTCCCTCCCCTGGTTCTGTCCTCAACCCTCAGATCCCGATCGTAGTGGCAGTCACATGATCTCCACAGATGACCTGGAGTATCCACGGGAATACCGGACTCTGGGGAACAGCGGTCGGCGCTTCTCAAATGTGGGCCTGGTGCACACATCGGAGCACCGCCACACCGTCAGCGCTGCCCAGAGCCTGGAAGCCTTGACCAATCTGCATAAGGCAGACATGGAACGCAAAAGAGATGCCTTCATGGATCACCTGAAGAGCAAGTACCAGCAGCAGCAGCTACAGCATCCGCACCACAGCCCACATCATAACCCACCATCACCCTCACCCTCTCATACCAGTATGAGGGGCTCATCAGAACGTTCTGCACGCGAACAGGTACGACATTTGGTTTGCTCTTTCTTTGCTATCAAACGGATCATTGTAGTGATAGAAACAGCAGTCATGTGTTCATGTTCACTGACATATACAGAAAGTAGCAAATTGTATCTTGACGGATAAGGTTCGGAGTAAAAGCAGCACAATGTACACCACTTATTGAACTAATGTGGGAGAAAAGTTAATGGAAGGCTGTCAGGTACATCTGCATCTGGATCTTGCATCTGGGTTATTATCAAAATATAAGAGCCAAGCTTTAATTCTCTGCTGCCAGAACCTGCGGAATTTAGCAAGAATGGCTAGCTTGAGGTGTGAGGGAAGACAAAGTCACATACATACTAAGTGTATGTAATTATAATATGATCAGTGTCACATTCTTCCTTCTTTTCTCTACCATATTTACACACATACATTCACACACTGTATAGTACACAATCACCCTGTCTCATTGCGTGTTTTTGTTTTTAAATATTGAATTCAGTGTAATGACGTGATCATGACACACATCAGGGGAGCGGGGATTAAATGAAATTGAGGAAGGGAGAGAGAGAGGGGGGGTGCTGAGTGGGTGAAAGACAGGTGGAGTCTATAGTTGCCGTGGCAACCTCTCCCATAAATGGTATATAGGGATATCTCATTGCAAAGGTCAGGTTGTAGTGAGAGAAGAATTGTCCAACAATGAAGACCAGAGGGGGAGAGTAACTAGTGGCAGGCAGAGAAAATTTTTAGCACGATTGGATGTAACCTGACGTGACGGGGCATTTTTACAGCGCGCTGGAGGACGCAGCAGAGCCCTGGATTCCTTTTCATCTCATGGATGTACAGAGCATGGACAGCGATGAAGGAGGGAGGGGGGAAGGAGGAGCTGCAGAGGAGCTCGGCGGCTAGTAAAGCTGCCCACTGCTCAATTAACCAGCACCAGTAGGAGCTAGCCAGCCGTCAGCAAAAGAGTTAATCGGCTGGTGTTGTAATTAATTGAATAAAGAGTTTCCGCCGCGTGTTCTACTGGCAAGCAAGAAAGAGGGAAGGGACAAGGAGAAACTGAGAAAGGGAGAGGGTAGCTTTAGAGAAGCTTTACGAGGCAGAGACAGCAAAAATGCGATGAGGATTCACCACACCTGATGGACAGCCGGGGATGACTGGAGTGGTGGACAGGCACAGGTGCACTGCAGGTAAGACGGGACTATAAGCTTGTAACTGGAGGCTGTGGTTCAGAGGCATGTGTCTGTGTGGGTTGGGGATATACCAGCCGGGATTCGATTCCATGCTTGTTGTGTTTGTGTTGGTTGTTGTAGTGACGGTTTGCATACACGCAGGCTGAGTGGACGATACTGAAAACTGAACCTTTTTGTTTGTATGAGTATTAACTTGCTGATATGCAAAAATTCAGATGTTTTCTTTTTTACAATGGGGACAAAGACAGAGAGGCTGCGGTAATGTCAAGACACAAAGTAAGACCAGTGGAGGATGGACGGGAAAAGAGTAACTGACTGAGATGGGGGCGGGGATGTAGAGAGGATGACGACATGAGAAAGAAGTGTGTGGAGGAGGAGTAGAGGAGGAGTGGAGGAGGAGTGGCGTAAGTGCAGCCTGCTTTACATGCAGGTCAGGCAATGCAGCGCTCTACTCTGTAGGGCTACGCTTCTCTGCTGGAACTCCAACAGGTGTATCTATACACCCTAGAATAAATGTATACATTTGTGTCCTTACTGAGCAGGGAGGAATGTATTTATCTCAGTGCCAAGTAAAATCTGACATCTCCAACATAAATCAGTAAGAGCATCTCCTTGGGGCTTGCAGCATATTTGATTCAACAGGAGGATAGAATGATGTAGATTTTTGCCATGCAGTAGAGCCTCAGTCAAGAGTCTTGTCTATCATGTGGGATTATGGCTGAATGGATTAGTATGATAACTCAGTCTAAAGGAGGTCTTGAATATAATTTCTGCAGAGAAGAAATATGATTAGACTGGCAATTTTAAGGATAGGGAACTATTAGGCAGCAATAGATAACAATCGAACAAGCCCCCTCGTGTGTGTGCTCTCGTATCCTTTTTATGCAGTATTTGCAACACAAAAGACCAGGTTGACTGTAAATGTGGCTGTCGGAGTAGAGGCGGTTAAACCAACACCAGGCGGTTTAGAAAGGCTGAGACCTGAAAACTGTGAGTAAGCCTCATTAGAGCCCCAAACAGAGAAACAGTGACAAGACAGACACACAGAACCACAGATCACATCATGCACCATTAAAGCCAGCTCTCAGAGTCATTTAGTTTTGTAGTAAAATAAAATCGTTAAAGTTGTCTGAGCAGGTGAACAGCAATTATTTATGATGCACCAATATTTCCCTTCAGTTTCTTTCAGATCAACAGATTATCCAGGAAAAAGATGTTCAATGGCTGACTGCCGGAGCTGGACATACCGAAATCTAATCCGGAATGTTCAAGAATTAAAAACCATCAAAAGCACAAGCTACCTTTTACACCAGACAACCATTATAAGTTGAATATAATAACACAATTCATCCCCTTGAATAACTTCTACTTAATTTCATATACATGTTAACCTCATCAGAGTGGCTGAGGGCAGCACTGCAATAAGAACAAGCATGTTTACATGATTAATACTACAACATAAGCTTACACAACTTCAGAAATCGGTAGATGCAGGGCAGTTTTTTGCTCACTCCACGGAATCAGTCCAAATTAGAAGACTGTACTTTATTCTGACCAGTCCATGTTTCAGACTGGTTTTAGATATTATTGATGTCATGAAATAATGGAAAAGTTCTATTCGGCCTGACATTAGTCGTTTTACAAAAATAGCAAAAGTTACAATATATAAACTAAGCCAACCATCCAAATTACACAGTATACATTGTGACTATGTCTGATTATAAAGAAGAGATACAATTCAGAAATACAATACTGAGCTACATGCTGAATATGTAACATCGCAGCTTCATGGTACTAGATGGCCGCAAATCTTTGAATGTTCATTCCTTACTTTCTATAATGGTACAATTTGCCCTGTTTTACTTGGGATGTGTTGTATGAATTTAAGAATGCAAATACAGTATACCATTAGTGTGGCGTCTTTTAAAGTTCCAACTGTGATTTATTACTTTGTCATGGCTAAGTGTCTTCTAAAGGATATATCAAATAGAAATGTTATCAAAAAGGAGCTTCAGATACATAAATAAAAGGGTAAAAAAAAAGAAAAAAATAGAGGGAGAGAAGAGCAGCAAATGAAAGAAACAAGAAATTACATTACAACCAAATGAGGGAACTTCAAGTAAAGGATTAGATTAAAATTAGGTTATAATGTTGATGGTTACTGAGATAATCTACCTTTTTGCAGTTGTTTTTTTTTCATCTGTGTGCCAGCAGAGTAATATGAATGTTACAGTGGAGGCTGGATGTACTGAAAATTGCCTAAAGACATGAAAATGAGTAGCGGTTTTGATTTGAATTATATTTTATGTGCTCTGCAAAGTTTTGTTTTAATTTTCCATGTCACTTTGAGTAATTCCATCAGTAACTTGGACTAATTACATTCTAATGGAAGGCTCAGCTCCTGCGGCCTCAGCCAACATGTGAGCACCATTTCATACATGTCAGACAGCAGAAAGGCAAATGGCAGAGGGATGAATGTTTGAATGTTGGTTCAAAGTATGCAGGTAACGCGGCAATGTTCAGATGAAAAGGTTAGAGTAGGTCGATGGAGAGCAAAGATGAAACAGGGCAGATTCTTGCCTGTTGTAGAAAAGCCTTGGAGAGAGGCCTTCGGCACATCAACAGGGTGTAGGTTGCTGTTTGATTCAATTTCACCTTTTTCATTTCCTCCCCTTCACTAGTTACTCAACCAGCACAATCTTGTTTCAGGTGGGCTGTATTCTGATTCTTGCAAATCACAGCCAGTCATACTTAATGATTTTGATTTAGGTAGACCAAACTGTCAGGAGTATTAATGCTTTTTACACACAGCTCGCCAGAAACTGAAGGATTTAGGAAATGAAATGATGACTTTTGAGGATGCAATGCATTGTGTTCCAAATTCATTATCCACATTCAAACTAATCACCACATTCCAAACAAAAGTTTCTGTTTCTAAGTTAACCTCAGCCAATATTAGACAAGTATCCAATTTTTTTCTGCCTGTGTCTTCTTTTTCTCAATCATGAACTCCCCAGCAACAACCCAACTATTGGAGCTTTAAGGTCAGTGTTGCATGTTGGTTATTTTCCTGTCTAGTATGTTTTCTGTGCTGCAGCATGATGTCAAACTCATTGGTCCTCTGGTTCATCAAACACCCTAAATAGTTCAGGCCTTTTGGCAGTGATTGTGTTTGTGGTGTGTGTGAAAAGTTTTGGCGCAAGAGGTGTGAGGGGTGGTTACAGCTTAAACTTCTCCATCTGCTTTAATCCGCAGATGACGGTTCTCTCTCTGGATATATGATACCTCAGTCAGCCAGCATTAACTAGAAGCCATGTGACCTAGCTGGAGTGTTACTCAGCGTGAATGAGACATTAAGTAGACATATCAGACGTGAGGCATTACTGAAATAATTGACATTAGCTCGTAGGCTTGAGTCATGGCCGCCCTACTGAATGTTATTTATGCACATGTTAGAGTATTAAAATATGGGTTGTATAGGCTGAGGAAGGTGATCAAGATGTATTGAACGTGAAAATTGCCCATGCCGACTTTATCCCGATTGTTAGCTGAGGTGCATTCTACCATATATACAGTATCGCTTCATTTTGGTAGTGCCACTCACAGAGTCAGAAGGGGAAGCATACTCTGCTATCTAAACATAAAGATCATCTTGATATGATAGAGATAGAAGGAGAGGGAGAGAGAGAGGCTTGAAACCCCGCTCCCCAAAATCATTTGGAAAGGGTGAAAAGGTCTTTGAATATCAATGTCATGTATACATGTGCCTTGACCCGAAGTGAAGACTACGCCATTTAAGCATCACGTACCTTTACCATAACAAAGACTGAAATCAATTACAATTCAGAGCAGTCATACATATTTAATAACAATTCTACATCAGTTGGACTTAAAGATTTTTGCTTTAGACTTCAAACACATTTGGATGCGCTTTGTTAGAAGAATCCAATTTCAGCTATACCGACTTTTTAACTTACTCCGTACTATTATTTATTAAATAGTGAATCGCCTATATTATGATTTGGTTCAGAACACAGGACCCAAATGCAAACTACATCCATTCAGGTGATGTTCTCATTAAATGAAAAATGATCTGATCTACAAAACAGGCAAACTGTATTTAAAACAGAGACAAAAATGATATGAATCCAGAATCAAAGGTAAAACATATGAACACTACCAAATAATGATCCATGAAGGAAACAAAATCTTACACAAGACAGGATTCAGGGAAAGCAAGGGAGAAGGAGGTTTTCAAAAGGGTAGATTACACGGAAAACCTGACAAACAGGGAGAGAGGGACACTGACTTAAATACACAGAGTATCGAGACATTTGGGAACAGGTGAGAGCCAGTGACAGGTGAGAACATTGAACTATCAGGAAGGAGGCACTAGGAGTCAGGACCCATGCACACACACAGGAGAAAAGGAAACCCAAAGAGAAAGACAAATAAACATAAAGCAGAAAACACATGAAACAAAAGATACCAAAATGAAAGAAAAGAAGGAGAACACAGAAAGAGAAATTAAAAGAGAGAGACATTTGGAAAACAGATAAACAAACAAAATTGAAAGTACAAGGAAATAGACCTTTAAATGAGGCAGGAAATACAACCTATAACAATGTTCATTCAAACTAAATAAGAAGAGAACCATGACAGCTTAATTTGTACAATGTATATAGAATGTGAATATTCATCATAATTACATAGAGCCAGGTTTTTTTCTGTGGATATATCGTTTCTGTCTGACCATTGTGAAATAAATTAAATGGATTGATTATCTATCCACTTCGGTTCTCATCCTCTCCGGGATCTTTGACTGTGTTTACTGGTTTTAACATTTATTCAAGAGAAAATGATTTGTTTATATGTCGTGAGCCGCTGACAGAAATAGAATATTTGTAAACTTGCATTAAGGCTTAAGAATGTGGTGTTATACAATAGTTATAGTAGAATAGTAACTGACTATATGAACGCAAGGAATGGACGAAAATAATCTATGTTCATGTCCTGTAACATGATGTGTCATGTTTGTGTGTCGTGTCTCCTGTATTGTAATTACAATATATTTTCCTTTGTAGCAGCCAAAGATCCATCAGGTGAGTGTCATTAGCCCCCCGCACAGGGAGAAAGTTAGACTTTATTTATTGGCCCCATCAGTTGTTGCATCGATAAAAATGTGGAGTGAAACAACCAAAATGATCTGAATGACATATCTGTTTTCAATACCTAATACTGTTGTTCACTCTATTACATCCCCACCTCATTATGCGTCAATATCCCAATTCAGCTTTGAAAAAACTCCCTGACACTTTCAGTCTTCAGGCTCTAATCCAAGCTCACCTTTACCTGCAGGCTGAAAATAAAATTGAATAAAAATGCCAGGATAGACCACTTTATTTTTCCAACTTGGAAAATGTCTGTACATCATTAGTGTTGGTTACTCAGACTTTTGTATGTCTTGCACATACAGTATATATATCAAATATTACAATGTCTGGAACATTCAGCTCTCTAGCACATCTTGCGGCCATTTATTCTCTCTTTTTATCAGAAAAGTGAATCTATACTACCAATCTCAGCCATCGTCTCCCCTCTGGAAGAGAGCGCCATTGTGCTCATTCTCTTCTTGAACAAACAGATGGCATCGACCAATTCAGTTCAAGGCAACTTTGCAGAACAATTTGTTCAGTGTTTTGACTTCTTCTGGCATTTTAAAGAGACAGGACTCTGGGGATGTCTGCGGAAGTGTATCCATGCTGATGATTTGCCTACTAGTTGGAAATAATGCAGTGAAATAATCATTGTGAGGGAAGAGACGATGGATGCTGGGGATCAGTTAGTGTTAAAGGAGCTGTTTTCTCCAATTTCTAAAGGTGAGAGCTGTAAAACGTTTTTTATGTAGAAGATGAGCCATATTATGAGCAAACAGAGAAATGCAAACTGCAGTAGTGTAAGCATGGCACCAGGACAGAGACCTTTTGGCGGAGACATACAGTAAAAAAAAAAATTAAGAGTCGAGTTTTGGGAGCGATGGAGAGAACAAGTAAGAGACACGGGAGGAATGCTGAGGAAGGAATCACAGCAAGACAAAGTTTTCTGACAACAAAATGAAATATACATATATAAGGAGACATTTAAAAAGCTTGGGGAAAAGAGGTAGCAGATATGCTGGTATTGTGTGAGGATTGGGATATTAACCATTTAACACCTGTCCCTTCAGAATTACCCAGGAGTCTTATTCTTCATTTTCAATTCAAACACATCATGCTGTATTTGAAATTTCTGATTGACTTACATTCTCTCTTTGCTAAGAGTTGACAGAATGTCATCGCTTAAAGAAACATCAAGGAATAGTAAATTTTTGTGTGAGACTACTTTCGTACTTTAGGATTTAATTTTAACATTTAGTACTAATTGTAAAACCACATTCTGGACAGTTAAAGTCTTGTTAGTATACTCAGTGAGGCTAATTTGCCTTGCATATAACCCAAGTGTGCCACAATAAAGGAGAGGAATTAATTTTAATGTTTAAACTTTTGTTTTTATGGTATCAAACATATAAAGACAATGTAACAAACCAATAAAAACAGCGGAGCCTTGGAAACAGAAGTTGACAAATAAATATGAGACATTGTATGAAAATATACAAGGACATACATACAGTTATATACAAAAAATGCATACACAAATGAGAATAGAAATTAGGTGTACACCAGAAAAGCTTGTGTGTTTCACAAAGATTTGAGTACTATTAATGATCTTGATTACCGGATCTGGAAGATATAATTATTTTTAAGTTTAGGGGCTGCCATTCAGAAATTGGTCAGCCCTGCTAGTTCAAAGATCTGAAATCAATCAACAATATTTTGTAATAGCTACTCAGTGAACAGGTAGAGATCTATAAAAGATGTGTTCAGGGGTAGTAGTCTCTCTCAGGAGCTACATTTTTGGCTAACTGGAACCTGCATACAAGTGGTTTGGCCATTTGAAGGTTCAACAATTTTAGTTGTAATAACAGGATGAATGGCCTTCTCATGGTTTTTAGAAAGTTACTACGGTACAACTACAGTTGAAAAACGTAGTTTTTACACATTCATTAATCTTCGGATTTAACTGAAAGTAATTACCCCGAGATTTTTGATATTAGGGTTTTTTTGACAATATTGTCAAAAGATTCTGGTGGGTGACCAGAAGGACTGACGTTGGTGCCAGCTTTAAGAAATGGGTATATTTGAGTATTATTAGCATGAAATAACCGAAAACATTATGTTTTTATGATACATGCATACCCCAATGTGGTATGAATAAGAGAAAAGAGAATGTGACCCAAATTGACCATTGAGGTACACCAAGAAGAACCTGAAGTCCTAACCTGAGCAGACCTAAATCTATTTAGAGCAGCGTCATGGATCACATTGCAGGGCTCGAGATGGGAGATTACCCACCTATATTTACTCCTCTCCTAGTAATAGGTGCAAGAATTCCACACCATATGCTATGATAGCCTAAATCTATAGATTTATTCTGCCTTTAGCACTTTCACAACCTAAAACTTCTTACACTCTCCCGAAAAAAACGTTTGGCAAATAAAACTGATTGGGGCAACCGATTCGGATTAAAATATGGTTAACGTGTAACGTGTCAGAATTTAAAACGACACGAGTCATAATTAAAGTGGCACAAAAAGTAGCAACTTTTTAAGAAGTCAGAAAAACTAAAACTTTGACATTCAGCTAGCCAAGACACAGCACAGTGTTTTGAAACAGGTTATTCCTTTCCGTCTTTCCCTTAAGCAGCCAATGGGTGAACTGAAAAACATTCCTGTTTTTTTTCACATTTTTTACATTTGTACTGAAGATAATGTAGAAGGAGGCTGCCGTTGCGTAGCAACCTGAAGAAGATTACATAAACAACAGCGCGGTGAGCTTATACACATACAGTCAATTGTCTTGTTCACATGCACAATCATAGTAACTTGTAGCTATAGTAACTTCGAAAAATGAGCTTCGTCTTGCAGCAGTATAGAATTCACAATTACGTTTGCCTTTTCGTAGGGTGCTTCAGCTAAGTGGTTTACCATGAAATGCAATTCTAACATGCAGAAATAGAAACAGACTTACTCTCCTCAGACATTCAGGAAAGGAATTAAAGATTTTTTGCCATAACATTCCTATTGAAAGTTGTCGTAGCACATTTAGAAGTGTCTGGGAATCTCGAGAAATCCATCACTTTTTTTTTTTTTATTAGCATTTCGAAGCCACTATGTTGTCTGTTGATTAGCTACAAAAAATTGTTTTGTCTGAAGAAAAAAACCCAGCACTTCCACAGCTCACCAATTAACATTTCTCATTGTGTTTCTTACAAAAACACAGATGTTTGAATGTGTTTTTTTTGTGTTATATTAGCACGGACCCTGGAAATGGTCACTTTCTTGTACTTGAACAGAATCAGAGAAGCTATCTTTCCCTGCTTCCAGTCATTTTGAAGATTAACCAACTGGCTAAATGTATTAAGGGGATTCAATTTTAGAATATTTTATTAGAGGAGCTAGAGAGATTAAATACTGATGAAGATGATGATCTGTGGTCTAATAGAGCCCAATGGAACTGGCCAGAATACGACTCACTGCAGTAGATTCGGCTCCTCTGCGGTGTTAGTTGCTATGCTTATGTTCATTGTGGTCACAGTATAGATAAATGACCCTCATAGAAAACATGGTCAGGGTTATCTGTCAGCATCACAGGCTCTCTGCGTGGTCAGACACTGTCTGCCGCCACTATCCCTTGAACCAGCACTATCAGATTAAATATATGTGTGTGGGGCTCTGAATTATACATGATAGTGACAGAGGGAGTGTATATTATACACTGCCTCTCAGTCCTGATGCAGGTTTGTAAGATACTTTGTTAAACACATGTGATTGCAGATCATTCAGAAATCAGATCACCAATAATAGAGGTAGTTATGTGTTGATATGGATCATTTAGTTTAGTTTATTGTAGTGCAGCAAGAATTGGTTGAATAATTGACGGCAGAAATCTAATCAGCAACAATCATGTAACTTGGCTATTATTGAGACACACGTGGTCAATCTCAATGGAAGGAAAAATTTGGTTGTGTAAAAATGGTTTATCTATTTATCAAGCAATAAGACTTAAGGGCCCAGAACCATGCCTGTGGCTATGTGAGGCTCTGCTAAGGAGCTCTGAGCTATATGATAATGTCAGTATGCTAACATTCAGTGGCATGTTGGTATTGGGGTTAGCAATGGCGCTTCACAACAAGAAGGTCCTCTGCTCCCTACCTGGGAACTTTGAGTGTGGAATTTGCATGTTCTTCCTATGGCTGTCTGGGTTCCCTCAGGAAGTTCTGACTTGATCTAAAAATCCAAAAGCATGCACTATAAATTAAATGGTGATTCTAAATAGTCCGTAGGCATGAATGTGAGTAGTGGTTTGTTCTACGACACACCAGGTGTGTTGCCCAATCTCCTACCCACTATCAACCAGCTGAGAGGCTGGCCAGCTTATAACAGCATGCTGTTCGGCAGGTTTAATGTTTATCCTGTTTATTATATGTGTGTGTGTTTTACATTTTTTGTACAATTTCACACATCTTACTGAAAGTAATCAATAAGTTCTGTTTTAAGTTACAGTGTAGTATTTTCCTTCTGTCTTATTGAACACCTAACATATTCATGAATTAGTGTTTAAGTGTAGTTCTGCTTTCTTGAAAGAACCCTTGACCCTTTTTGTAACGTCTGACAGACTCACATTAATAAAATACTACGTCGATTAAAGCCACACTAGATTCACGCTGCAGTTTGAATCAGTCACTAGAGGAATACTAGGACAACTTGGAAAAATGTTGATTTAATGGTGCTAGAAGGAAGAGACAGGCAAAGCTACTGTACTGTAGCTAAAGATGTAGCCTCTGCCAAACAATCAGCAGGCAGCATTCTGGGAGCTCATTACAGCAGCCTCCTAGCTGGAGGAGACACTACAGCGATGGGGGACCATGGAGCCAGTTCAGTGAGCTCAGCCCCAGCTGCACTAACAATCTTTCAGGGAGAGACGCCTGGGTGTGGGCCAAGAGAGTAAACCCTCAGTGTCAGGATTTGCATGAGCTTTTCCTCCCATCCCTAAAGCGTTCATTTAAAGTTTGCAACAGCACAGGGCCAGGAGTTTGGCTTAGGGTGTGAGGGAGGTGTGCAGAGTTGAGCAAACATGATTTGGCTATGTTGCAGCACACTTTTCACTGAATTATGCTCAATACCCTACGTAGGTAATGCATGAAGGTTGATACCCTAGACTCTAGGGCCTAGAGTGATATGCCATTTAAGAAAAACTACACCGTGCTTTTCCGCTGCAGCATTCAACTAATGTCAGATACAGTGATGCTTGTAATTTGTATTGAATGGCTGCTAGCTAAAGCATTGTCAAGGCCTTTTTTATCTTGTTGTGTAGTTCATTGTGGGATGTCTCATAGTGTGCTGACTGTCACTTTTTTGGATAGTCTCTCTCCATATGCCCTGTCCAATCCATTCACTCGCCTTGATTTCACCTCGCCGACAATTATTATGTCTCCATGTGTCCTCTCCTCCTACAGAGCCGCAGTCCAAGGCATTCCCAGTCTACTCAGTCTGGCCTTGCCGACCAGGCTGCCAAGCTCTCCTTTGCTTCAGCTGAATCCCTGGAGACCATGTCAGAAGCAGACATCCCCATCGGGTTCAACCGGATGAACCGATTTCGCCAGAGCTTGCCGCTGTCCCGCTCTGCCAGCCAGAATAAGCTACGATCTCCAGGTTAAGATTTGAAGCACTGCTGGCAGGCCGTGGCAACATGCTGGTTGGACTCATTTTATGTACTTGGTGATGTGAACTGCTGTGCCCACAGAGAAAGGATGTTATATACCAATGACTCATAACATTCTAACAGTTTTAGTCAGAATAACATTGCTTATCTTATCACAAAGGCACCTGTCTGTGGGTGGTATATATAAGGCTGCAACTGAAAATGTTGTCCTGTTCTTGTGTTGAAACCCGTAAAAGTGGGCGAACATTAGGTTCTGAGCGACTTGACAAAGACCGAATTGTGATGACTAGTCGCGGGGGTCACAGCATCTTCAAAACTGCTGCCCTTGTTGGATATTCCCAGTCTGCAGTAATTAGTATCTACCAAAGTGGTCCATGGAAGGACAACTGGTGAACTAGTGACAGGGTCATAGGCATATTGATACTTTTGAGGAGTGAAGGCTACGTCGTCTCTTCTGATCCCACAGAAGAGGTACTATGGCACAAATAACTGAAAAATGTAATGCTAGTTCTAATAGAAAGGAGGCAAAACTCAGGGAATCGCTGTATTTGTGGCAAAAAGGGAACCTACACAATATTACAAAGGTGGTTTCAATGTTATGGCAAACGTGTTTATGCCTTAGTTAGTTTCATTCTTCTGGTACAGAGTACTGATGAATAGTGAGTCTTCAAATAACACAACTTCCACAAACAGAGAACTTCTAACAATTCCGGATGAATCCACACAAAATGTGTAAACAGACCTTGTTTCATCATGTCGGTGCTGGTGGAGGTCTGAGCTTGAAAATATAGTTTATTATATTTTGAATGGAGTTATTTTTGTTTGTTTTTGGAAGTTATGTTTAAGTGTGTTTATTTGACGGTTTTACCACAAGCCTTTGTTAACATATGGGACTGAGGATTTGCTCTTGTGCAACTAGAAAATGAAACAAAGGGGGGGACAGATTTATTAGAAAAAGGTCCCTGGAGTGTAAAGAGAATCAATGTCAGGCTGAGAGGCTGATCTATGCTCATGAAAACCAAGGTGCGGTATCATATCATATTGTGAAATAAAAACAATATGGTCTGTAAAAATGTTATGGAAGTGGCTAATGACTTCAGATAGAAGTAAAACAGCCAATGACCACTCTCTCTTTACCATGTCTCTTTATTAACCACTCTCTTTTTTTTCCTAATGCAATTTCTTGCTTATTTTGTGTGACTTTTAATCCCTGGTCTGTCTTTGTTCTTCCTGTTTGTCCTGCTGCGTATGCAGATGAATATTCAGGTTAGTCAGACATTAGTCTCATCTTTACTTGTATATGAAATAAAGGGTTGCGTCATCTGACAAATCTTTTCATGACATAGGGCTGTATGATATCTTTTGTCTCTATTTGATTACTAGTGCACAATTTTAATAAATAAGAACAAAACACCAGTATTAGAAAATCAACCTTTGCTGTCACCTTATCTGTGAGTTACACAGCTATTGCTGACTGTATTTTACTCAGTCAGTGATTATTTTTGCTTATGTCTGAAGCTAAGAAGAATTACTTACACCCTTTTTACTAAAAAACACAACATTTTGATCTTATTTGACAACCCTACATTCTTTCAAAATGGCAGAAAGGTTTAAAATAATTGTTTTTAATCTATTTATCCACTAAAGCCAGCCACATCTGACTCAACTGTCTCACATTTATTACCCTGCTTTAGGCGTGCTATTCCTGCAGTACGGAGATGAGACGCGTCGGGTGCACATCACCCATGAGTTGAGCAGCCTGGACACACTGCACGCTCTCATCGTGCACATGTTCCCTCAGAAGTTGACAGCTGGTATGCTGAAGTCATCCAATACGGCCATTTTGATCAAAGATGAGGCCCGCAACGTCTTCTATGAGCTGGAGGATGTCCGAGATATCCGGGACCGCAGCATCATCAAGATTTACCGTAAAGAGCCAATCTATGCGTCCTACCCTGCCGCTGCACACCTTGCTAATGGAGAACTGAGGGTGAGTTGCAGAGTGTTGAAGGAGTGTCGAAGGAAGAGGTCAAATTGGGTTATTTTAGAGAACCAATGCTGTCTGATGTTGTGCTATTCTGATATATGAGAAATTAAGTGTCAATGAAAGCCACTATATTCCTACACCTCGCCAAAAAAAAGGAGGAGTCAACTTCTTTCGCTATGCAATGGTTTGACAGTTTGTTATTGCGTATGTGGGTCGGCAATTTAGCAGGTATTCCTCCTTGAATTGTGTTATCTTATCTTCAAGTAGGCCATATATTAGCATCCAAAGCTATTTCTTCTTCATTGAGATCAAGAAAGCCTGAGGGTGACCACATTTCTAAATTATTTAATCCAAAACCCTGTTTTCCACGCGCATTACTCACAAAATGCTGACAATATAGCTGCTCCTAACCGTGCACTGCAATGCATATATACTTACATAGGCCCTCTACCCGAGTTTGTTTAAAGGCATTTTTTGGTTTTATTGATCAAACCAAGACTCATTAACTTTTAGAACAAATGTTTTAATTAACTGGGGAGGTGCATTAACGTCCTCCAGCCGTTCAACATTTATCAGTGCTGTTGCGTTAGAAACAAGAAAACAAATTAAGTTGCTTACATTTAATGTGAAATGCATCTGTAGGCTATTCATGCACCTTACTGTTTTCTGAGAAGCAGTGGCTTCTGACTGCAGGAACAGATACCAGAAGCAACTTCTAGTTTTACTGTTTTATCATGACAGAAGAACTTAATGGTTAAATCAGCCCAGCTATTATCAAGGGTCATTTAAAGTTACTATTTTTTGATATTGTTAATTAAAAAACAATTGATTTTAGATTGAATTTGTAATTATGTGAAACTGATGATGGAGAGGGAGACATAAAATGAGTTATACTGATTTACTTTGAATTTAAGCTATAATTTGAATATTTTTTATTCCATGTATAAATAAATAAAGAATACAATTCTCATAGTACTTTAGATTAAACAAACAAACAAATCTGAACTTTTACAAATGATTTGTGAGTGTTGGATTTCAGTCGTCTCATCAAACGTACAGATGGGGAAACAGCACTCTCATCCTTAAGTATCCGTGGTAACTATAATCCTTGCTTGTTTGTTTCAGAGGGAGACAGTATACTCCTCCCGTGACTCTTCCCCATCACGTCGCCTCAACACCCTTCCCTCCTCTACGGCACCAGCATCATCTGGCTCTCCCTCCCGCTCTCGCCTTTCCTACAGCGGGGGTCGTCCTCCATCCTTCGCTGGGTCCCACCCCCAGCTTGAACAGCCCCGACATCCCCACCATCCTTCATCCGGCCACGGTACAAATGCAGCACTGTCTCCCTCACCCAGTGCCATCCTGGAGCGCCGAGATGTTAAACCTGACGAAGAAGTTTCTGTAAAAAATATGGCGCTGATGAAAAACGAGGGTCTGTATGCAGATCCTTATAGCCTGATGCACGAAGGCCGCCTCAGCATTGCCTCCACCCAGTCGTTAGCCGCCATTGGAGACCCCTTTAGCTTTCCTGTTTCCACCGGTCTGTACCGGCGAGGTTCTGTCCGCTCTCTCAGCACTTACTCAGCTGCAGCCCTTCAGGGGGACCTGGAGGACTCACTCTACAAGCCAGGAGGTTCCCTCTACTCCGACACCTACTCCTCAGCCACACTGGGGATGGGTTTTCGCATGCCACCCTCAACCCCGCAGAAAATCCCAGACATGCAGCTGAGAGATAGGGACTACTCCAGCTCACCAAGAGCCTCGCCTGTTAGGCAATCCTTTCGCAAAGACTCAGCCTCCTCTTCGGTGTTCATGGAAAGCCCAAAGTCAAGGCCCAGCTCCGGTTCAGAGCCTCTGTGTCTGACAGCTGGGCCCGGGGAGGGTGGCAGGGCCACTCCTGGATTTGGTTCTTCGATGTCTGGACAAGACTCCGACAGCAGCAGGTGAGTTAAACTCTATTTGGTGACTTTAATGTTATTGAATTGTTTAAAGATGGTACTACATGAGCAAGACGCTATCTGACTAAAATACTTTTATTTCATATTAAAGCCTCTGTACCTGTATTTTGTCTAATTGTTTCGTACACTTAAGTGGTCCGCGAAATGTTTGAACAAGCCCAAGTTCCAATGGCCAAATCTCAAATTCAAGGATATTTTATCATCTTGACATTGTGTGATGAGTATTTATGCAGCAAAAAGTATTTTTAGCCAATTCTAATGCAATCCCTCGAGACCATCTGGCTTTGCGTTTGTATGTTCAGTGTTTTGTGATATGTCTTTGGTTTTAACCTTTGCAGGGATCATCGTCTGGAGCGCATGGAGGCAATGGAGAAGCAAATAGCCAGCCTTACTGGTCTGGTGCAGAGTGTGCTGACCAGAGCACCAGACAGTGACAGCACGTAAGACTCTCCATTATACACCATTAACCCTCTGCAGATAGATAGATAGACAGATAGATAGACAGATACTTTATTTATCCCGAGGGACATCACAGTTACAGCTTCGGCAGAGACACAAAGGCAGCAGTATTGAAAGGGGCAGCAGTAGGCTATTATCAGCTCCATTATCATCTCCATAGTGCTACATTATTTTGTGTAGCACAGCACAAGAACTGAGCTATAAACATTAGGTGTGTGGCCTGGTACTATTGATTAATGCACTGGCACTGATCCATAGAGAGGTCTAAGATAGCTTCTCAGTGTAGTTCCTCATTTATGCAGAACATTGTTATCATGTTACCCTCTCAAACTTATTAGAGACTCGTTAATGAGGAGATCACTTACTAATGCAATCAGTCTATTTCCAGCAGTAATGCTGTTAGCATTAGCACCGTAATTGCCTTGCCCTGTGGCCGTTGATCCTCAGATGTGGCCTGCTGCGTCTCTGCATGATGGCGGGCTGCCCTCCAGACCAAGGGACGGAGTTCTCACGGCCATTACCTTTCTCTTCCAGCGAGAAGACCGAAACGAACAGTGACGGCTCCGCAACTGGAGGTGAGTACAGCAGCTTCACTGTGGCCAGTGCAACGGTTGCTTGCAAGCCTTTGTTACGAACATAAATGTTGGACTTATCATTGTGCTATCATTTACTTCAATGCCTGATTTTTGGGAACACAAAGCATAGGTCACAACTGACCGAAACAATGATAATAACTTTGTGGTTTTCCTGACCAATTTACCTGATAATGCTGCCATCCCAATCTAAGGACTCACACCAAGTCATTGCTCCAGGAAGTTGCCATCTTCAATCAGAATAAAGGTTATTTTAATAATAATAATAATAATAATACATAGCAGAGCTCTAATGAACCAAAAACTGTAAACCTGTAGTAATTCAGACTTACAGGTAATATTTGGATCGGACAGTTTTTGCATCATCCAGACCCACATGAGGAAATCATCATGACTGAATCTCATGCAACACTTCAATTATTCTTATATGTATGTTCTTTGGTGTCACACAAGGGTACCAGAGCAATATCCTGTTGATTCCTATTAGCATTATGGATAGATTATTGTGGAAACACTGTGTCGCACATGTTTAGATGAATGAAAAGTACATGGGGTAAAATATGAGCCCAACAGACGCAGTTTTGATTATCCAATGAATTTTGGTTTCTGCTGACACGCATAGACGTTACCATGCTTATCAAATTATATGCATAATTATTTGCGTGCCTGCCGATCTTCTTCATCATTTGGCTGTTCCTTTTCGAGGTTGCCAAAGCAGATAATCTGTTTCCATCCATGCGGCTACACGGCTGACTAACAGTACCAGTGACAGTATTGGTTAACCCTCTCAATAGATGCGGTTGAGAAATCCGTTTTATGTTACGCATATGGATATGGCATAGGTATTTATTTATCCAAGCTTAGGCACGGCACAGGAAGTACACTGCCTTGTGACCCCTTGAAGCGTGGTTATTTAACTTCTTCCTTGCTGCTAATTTATTATATGGCCGCATATACATTTTTTCGAAAATCACATAAATGCAATTAAAAATATGCTTTGACTGCTCCAAACTAGAGTGGATTT
The DNA here is from genome assembly GCA_009660295.1 of Lophius piscatorius. Taxonomy (NCBI): domain Eukaryota; kingdom Metazoa; phylum Chordata; class Actinopteri; order Lophiiformes; family Lophiidae; genus Lophius; species Lophius piscatorius. The sequence goes on along the minus strand of VRLP01000796.1, from coordinate 150,025 downwards.
GATTAAGAGCCTTTTCACGTCATCTCAGTTTGGAAGTTTAATCTGCGCTGCTGCTCTATTATTCTCACATTGCTTAAACAAACAGAGCTCACGGGCAGATGAGATGTTCATCAAATTTTTTAAACTCGTTTCTTAACAATCTTTATCTCAACCAACTGCTGAAGTTGGATGACTCAAACAATTCTGAAGATAGAATAGAATAGAATAGCTTTATTGTCATTGTTTTAAAACAATGGGTCAACGCAAAACCGTTTGGCAACTCTAGTTAAGGCAAAAATCTAATCAAAAACCGAAAATAAAACAGCAGCATATGATGAAAATTGGTCAAAAGACAAAAACATTTATCTTACCAAAAGCTTGAAGCATCAAGACCTTAGAGAGGTATTATTCCAGAACTCTCCTTAAAGAATATCTTTGATATATCTATAGTCTTATTATATTTAAGTCACTTGAATTCACAGAAGAAACTCCTTATCATTTTATCAGTCTGCTTTTCTAGAGGGGTACCCTATACCCTCTATGGTATTTTTGAACAAAATTCTCTATTTTTCTACTTTTCATTTATGCATCTCATCCCTTTCTCCTTTCCTTTCCATATTTGGCTAAATTAAACAGTGCAGGGACGCTATTGTCTTTAACTTTTCTTTGCAAATAGATATGCTGCCAAACATCGAAGCCATAACCAGAAGTCAATACAAGTTATTATCATTCCATAAAATGTAGTCTTAAGACTTTCCTATCCCACCTTGTCTTTCACCCTTTCATTTATTTCTATAACCGGATCACTCTTTCTATATTCCAGCTGGACTGCTGAAGCGGAAAGGTAGTTGCCATCTCCTTCTCTATCACCCCTTCCTTCCCTCCTATCAGACCTCTCCCATGGCTCTCTGCTCCCTGTGTGGCTGTATGGTGGTGCTTCTGGGGAGCAGTGTCTATCCTCCACCTTTCCCCCTTTGTTGCTTTTTCAGAGAGCGGACCCCCTTGTTCTGTCTCTACTCATTGGATTTGGATAATTGGTTGTAGTTTTTTTTTAAACTTCAGAGCGGATTTTTGTCACTAAGTAGACATTCCTTTGTGATTGTTTTGAGAGGGTGTGCGTATTTGTTAGCACAGGAGGCATTTGTGTGTGTGAGAGATTAGCTGGGGATTCAATGGCCATACTCACAAAGCCCTGTGTTGAGATAAGAGCATGGTTATCCACTGTGTGTCACTAATGAATAACGTAATTGCACTTCTATATGAGTTACTAATAGCATGAGTTCATGTTTCCCCCAGAGGGCTATTAGAGTTTTAGGAATATGGCAATTTTTTGCATCCACACACTAGATTTGCTCCAGTGTGTGTGATTGTGCCCAGATTTCATGTATGTACATTTATTCTGGCAGGTGTGTGTCTGTGTGCGTGTGTGTTACTGTTTATACGAGTGTCTTGTCGGCTGACTGCGAACCTCACTGGAACACAGCCCAGCCAACTAACCATTTTTGTCTCCTGATGACCTCCTGCTGACCTACCGTGTCCTGCTCTGTGATTGGCAGCTAATACCCCATCAGCACCTCTAGCTCTGATGCCGCCACCGCCTTCTAACACACCCAGCGTCAGCCGTTTGCAGATGCAACTCCACCTGAACAGCCTGCAACAAAACACCACTGATCTGCGCAAACAGCTCAACCAGCTACGCAAGACACAGGTATACAGCATGTACAGAAAAAACAGCCATTAATCTGTCCCAAATGTTCGAATTATCTTTTTCATTATCAGTGGTTTATGGCCATGCTGTAGGAAATATGAAATATGTATATGATATATTATATTTTGTAATTAATAATTTGTTCCCCGTGATTTCATGACACATACCAGTTTTAACATAATTTATGTTTGCTGGAGTTTATACAACAGCAGTCAGGGTTTGCGCATGGATACAAATGGTTGCAGAATGAATGCTATAAAACCAACTTCTATGTATTCTTCACATGTGTCACATTATGTTATACATTTTAATTGAACAAATCTTAAATGGACACCAGCTTTCATACTGACAAAAAGGGCAGATGAATAAATCAGAGATGTAGGATGTTTACATGCATTTAATCTCTGAATAAAGAACACCAACCGACTGTCACTCGGTGCAGGCACTTGGAGGAACTTTTATAAACAGCCGTGTGCAACGTTTGTAAAGGCCATGCATTGAATTTGGGGAATTATTTTTGTGGTTCTGAAATTATTAGAAATGTAAATTTTACAGGATTCCACAGCATTGCATCTTTTCGGAGGTAATAATTACTCTGTAAAATCCACAAACTGAGCAATAACCGTGAGTCACTCAAAGTGCTTGTTAAAACTGTGGACAGGGTGATTATCCAGAGCAGTTGTGCCAACATCAATTTTAGCTATTAACATAAAATTGTTTGGGTTGGCCTGAATGATGAGTTAAGGTGAAGAACAGTGTTGACATGCAAATTAACTGCAATATGTACTCCGTCTCTGGTAAGCTCTCATAGGAGAGATCCAAAAAATGTCTAAATTATTCTCCACTTTTTGAATTATTTATATTTTCTGCCTCTGGTTGTTATCTTTTGTTTTTCTGATTCATTCATTTGATCCTTTAATCAATGCTGTATCTTCAGTAAATAACACCTCATTACACATTGATATGATATGTATATATATATATATATAAGTATGCAGATGAAATATGACAAGGAAGGGTAAATAGAAGTGTGCAGATGAGTTGTTCATTTTATTTAGCTCTGTAAGTGAAGCTGTAGGAGTAGTCAGAAGAGATGCTGAGTTTAATACTATCTCTGGCAGAGAAGAGGATCCAAGTGTTTATTAGTAGAGGAAGAAGGAAGTGTAATGGCAGTGATGGATGATGAGCATGGAGAGCTTTTTTTTTTTTTCTGACAGCAGTTACAAAAACTTCTGGTTGTGGTTCAGCTGTGAGACAGAGATCTAAACAGCCCAGGCTATGCTGCATCCAGAGAGGACAGTTTGCTACATTCTTGGCCTGTAGATGGGCCCGAGTATCACCTCTTTACCTGGTTCCATATTGTTAACCATGGCGTGAGCCAACAGCTTTAATTTTAGATGTGGCTCATGAATTATACAGAGCGAGCATGCAGGAGAGACAGGCAACTGGTAAAGGGTGCTGGGAGGACATGATAGGATTTTTCAAATCTAAAAATGCAAATTTTGTCTGGATGTATTAAGATTTGTAGAATATATTGTTGTATGCGTTGTGTTTTGCCTGCAGCAGTGTGCTGGGTAATTTTACATTTCATTGATGCCGTTGTGTCTTGTTTCACTTCCTGGAACACAAGGATCCTAAATTATTCATTTCTTCTGCCTACCATGTGTTTTAGTTTCTGGGAGTTATATTACATGCAGGAGCGTTGTAGCATTTTTCATTCATAACAATGAGAGGGAGCAGGTTTCACAATTAATACTTCTGTTACGGACCTCCTGCACTCACCTCACCTGCTGCATCTACCAGACTAAAAGCTCTGAAGCGATGACTGAAACTCTCAAGGATAAAGGAAAAATGTTCTTCTGGCTTAACAAGACAAGAAGGTCATGCAGCAAACCCACAGGCCTTTCCAGGATGGGAAAACAAAATGTGCAGTTGCTGTAAATCACTTCTGCCTTTTTCGAAAAGCCTAGGCAACTGCAGTTCTCCTCTTTGTTGTTCCATTGTTTTGCTGCAATGGCAAGGTTAACATATTTGAAAATGTAAACTGTTCTTATGAGTCCAGCACGTTAACATTGATATTCATGTAATTCATGTTGCTTAGAGTAAAACGTGCCTCATGGGAGGATGAGCAAAAACTGTTGTCTGTAACAATAAATTGGAATGTATGTCCGTCTGCAGCTGGAGAATCAGGATTCTGTGCGAACTCTGTTGAAGCGTACAGAAGCAGAGCTGAATATACGTGTGGCCGATGCCCTGAGGAAGCAGGAGGATCCTCTGCAGAGACAACGCCTGCTGGTGGAAGAGGAAAGACTCAAATACCTCAATGAGGAGGAGCTCATCATCCAACAGCTCCAGTTAGTGACAGTATAACACAACAATAATGAAAAGGATTGTGGTGCATGGCTGATGAAATTGGCTTTTTATCGACAATAAAAATTCAAACATTAGTTATCAATACAACAATATCAGGATTAGTAACAATATATAAATATAGTTTTTATTTTCTATATTTTATAATAGCCTCAAACATGACAGAACTCATGTTTGTTTTATAGTTAAATGACTCACATTGTGAAGCAGTGTTGCAATTGTATCTGTAATTACACCTGGAATAGAGTGAGATGCTTATTAAGATCTGAGGTAAGAGACAGTCCAGCAACTAAGTGAAGTTGCCGCCAAACCAGAGCTTAGAGGTACCTTGAGATTTAATAATCAGATAGTGTGCTCCAGTCGCATATGTGGAAATTTTCACTGCGGTAATGATTCCTGGCTCTGTCTTTATGCACTTCCTGAATCACTTGGAGCAGCGTTTGATTGCACACTAATTGGTTGAACTGTTAGATGATCCCTGCTATCAATGTCGGTTATTTAGCCTGGCTAATGGCTAATTTATTTTTGGTTAATTGCACATGGAACTTTGATTCATTGCATAACTTAAGGCAGATTTATGGGACATTAATCTGACCAGCCCAGACATGAATTAAGTATTAATGAACGACACAAAGACATTCCTATAGATCTTCTGTTCCACTTTTTAACTTAGTTGATGCATGAAACTTTTTAAATTCTCCACCAGCTCAGATGTCCAAATCTGCTGATCCCACGTCCAGACTGTGGAGAGACTCTATGTTGGCAGAAACTTTGCTGAAACTGCATAAGAATAATATTAATCATGAGATAAACATGCCAGGTTAAGAAGAATCAATGGTGTTCAACCTTCTGTCCGTTCCACATCAGCGACCTGGAGAAGTCGGTAGAGGAAATCCAGAAAGAGTCATCTGTCAACCATAAGCTGGTGACGGTACAGGAGCTGGAGGAGAAGTCCACCGTTCTGAGAAAACTGGGAGAAGCACTCACAGAACTGAAAAGTGAGTAATGCTGGAACATTTTGCCATGAACAGGCACAAAGAATGCTTTACTCTAACGGACAGTTTGTATTGCACTAATTATCCGCCAAAACACTTACTATCTTTTTGTCATCCACAGCCTGTGTCCAGAATTGAATCAGCTTGCTTATTGCTCCTCTAATGAGCTGCTTGACCGATTACAGTAGCCCATAAATAATTTGTTTGTTTAGGGCCACGTTTTGCTCCCTGTGTTACTCCTCTTCTCTTTCCTGCAGATCAATTCCCCGGTCTGCAGAGCAAGATGAGGGTGGTCCTCAGGGTGGAGGTAGAGGCGGTCAAATTCCTGAAAGAGGAGCCGCATAGACTCGATGCCTTGATAAAACGCTGCAAGACCATAACGGACACCCTCACCACAATGCGCAAGTATGAACCTGCTCCGACTGAGAGCTTCTGTGCTTTAATGCTTTTATGTCAATTGTTGAAGGCGAATCATTGTTGAATTAAAGAAACTGGATGGTTCTCATAAATTGTCCTTGCTGAGTCTTGGAGCAGGAAACATTCAAGCAATCCTACAATCACTGATGGAACTACTTTTATCTGATAAATTCTTATCAGGGGACAATTGCAGTGAACCGTGTCCCAGCATTAGCTGGAATATAATCTTGCCCATTTGTAATCAATACTTTTTCCATTTGTACCTCTGCCAAAATATTATTGTGTTTTCAACCCACTTAGTTTGCGTGTTAGCAGAACATTATGGGCTTCCATAAAATGTGTTTGAAAAACAGACCTCAGACTAAGAAAAAATTGATTGGAGATTTCCGGCATTTAACATTTATTGTTTGCTGCCAACGTTCTCAAACGTACCAGAGGCAAAGGAATGATTTGAAATCATTACATGTGTAGAGAAAATGGTGGATTTTAATAATGTGACCATTTGGCAGTGTAACATCCTAATGACGACTCTTTTCAGTTCAGACTTTGACTAAAAAGTTCATTTCAGCATTCTGTCATGTATATTTTCTAAACAGCTTTATTCCAAAAGACACCTTACTTTCTGAATTAATTATCCTCACTGATCAAAAGAGTTCATCAAATCCAGTATTTTTACTCAAATGTCATGGGTAAAAGTGATTTGGAGAATTATTCACTATTGATGGTTGATGCTCCCACTCAAATTTTTTGAGCTTTTGGGCTGTTTTTGCTCTTAATTAACAATTGTTTCCACTTCAAGTCTTCAATCATTCATGTTTAAGTTTGGGTTATGTTTCGAAGAATCGATCAATGAATTCATCTTCTGTGTCCTACCAGACAAGCAAATGAGGGGGTGTGGAAGAAACAGGAGGACTTATCTAGTCCTTTGTCAAAGCACAACGATGAATTGAGAAAGTTTTCAGATTTTGACATGCCCACCAGTCCACCTTTCACCATCAATGACTTCGGAGGAAGCAACAGCTTGTCAAACTGGAGCCCCCACCCCAATCTCAGCCGTGGCCATGGGAAACAATCCGGCCACAAGGATAATCATCCTCCTGTTCCCCACAAAGGCAAAGCACTGGAGGAACTGGAACGTCGTACTGCCATTGACAAAGCGTCATCCGTGGAGGTCCGACTGGTAGGAATTATATTTGCTGCTTTTCATCTTTTTTTTATGATAGAAAAAGTAGTGTACTTTACAACAGATGTGATTTGGACCCATAACTTCACTGAACAGGCAGCAGAGCGGGACTGGGAGGAGAAACGGGCCAGTCTGACACAGTACAGCGCCCAGGACATCAACCGCTTGTTGGAGGAGACCCAGGCTGAGTTAATGAAGGCGATTCCTGACCTGGACTTTGCTGCCAAGCAGATCAAGCCCTCCATCAACACACCATCCTGTCAGGTGCCCCAGAGTGTGGCAGGAAACCCAGAGTACCGTGTCAGCAAGCCCCAACACAAGCTTTCTATGAAAGAGGGAGGATCCAGGCGTGGCTCCGGTAAGATGAAAAATCCGGTGCTCTAGTCAAAATCATTATTAGTTATCGTTTATAAGTGACTTGCCTTTTCAAATGTTTATGTCTGCAGGAGGTAATGAAAAACCATTGTTTTCAGGGTAACCTTATATGTTTTTTTAATTAATCCAAATAATTTCGAAATAGTCTCCCTGAAAGTGACCAGATGAACGAATGAAAATATTCCCTAAACGAAAATAGAATCTGAAAAACTGGAGATGCGGTATTGATTTTAAGAACACTGGAATACATTAAACGCAGTAAATTATTCATTTTCATTCAGCATAATTAAAGCAGGTGTTAGACGCTTCACTTACCGCCTACAGATGCCTCATAACTAAAATCACTTCACACTAATTGCAGACTTATGAGTCTTTTCTCACGGTGCCAGAATTGCCTCTTTTTTCCAGATGAGCTGACAGTTCCGCGGTATCGCACGGAGAAACCCTCCAAGTCTCCTCCTCCTCCACCACCTAGACGCAGTTTCCCATCTTCTCCTGGCCTAACCACCCGCAATGGAGATCCCCTCATTCCCGGAAAAAGTATCAACGTAAGGCAGAGAAAATTCCAAAGACTACAGTTTTAATTTAAACAATTTATATGCAAATTGACAAAGTTTTAAATACACACTGATCCTCCTTGGATTTAAAATGACTAGCCTGTAAATGTAAGGATCGTCCTTGTGTACTTGTATATTCCGGCTGCTAACTCTGTCTTCACAAAATTGATAAGCATGCTTGTAATTACAGAAGTCTGAATCTGAAGAGAGTGAAGTCCAGAAACCTCATGTGAAGCTGAGGAGAGCTGTGTCTGAAAACCCTCGTCCGGCATCCACGCCCCCTACGCTGGCCTCCGAGGACAAGGAGGAGAGAGAGGAGGAGAAAATTGCTGCAGAATTGGAGGTATGCTACGAGTTGTACATTAACTCCACAATGAGCCTCTTTTTTTTTAATCAATATGTTAAGTTCAGTCTGCCACTGGCTTTACGCAAGCAGACATCATCACAATCTTCACAGCATGTTCAAGAAGAAGAAGATGCCATATGTCACCCTGCCACTGGCACTGGGAGAGCCTAAAGATCACACAATATTCAGCCACAAACATAACCCCCCAGGGCTCACAAATCAAATCCAGACAGATGGACCCGAATGACGGCGTACAAATTTGAATGGAACAGAGTTAAAAAAAAAACTGTTTTGATTACTCAGCTTTTGTTTTATTATTTGACAATTTACAGCTGTTGAACCCTTCTTCCTCCCTAGCTTTTTGAGAGAGTCCATCCACTCAGCAGCAGCATAATGGTCGTGTGGCCCTCTGAGGCCGCTGGCACTGAGGTAACACTGAGTGCTGTGGATTGCTTCCTCATTAAGGCTTTAACACCCACTACCACACACAGATAGGCCAACAGCTACTGTTTTTACTCTAGTCACATGCCTTCCTACTATTTATTCAAGTTGAGCCAAATACCAACAGCCAGTCTCCAGTCAGCAGATAGTAGTTGCTGTGCGTCAGGGATCCAAACCATGAAGAGGCAGAATACATCAAAGAAAAGTCTTATTTCATACAAGCTTGTTGTACATCGACTATTGCTTTTTTGTGAGTGTGCTCTCTGGCTTATACCGGTTTGGGGTAATAAAGACAATATATAACCACCATAGACCAATCTGATTCCATCAGCAAAATTATTTTTGACCACTAGCAAACATTTGGGGAGACTGAAAACCGAAACTCAAAAATACATTATAAAGCTGTTAGGGCTAACATATCAGCTGACGCAAAGCCACTTTAGGTTGTTGACTATATGCTCAGACCCTTGATGACTGCAACAGTCTTTGCTTTCTTTTAACACTGTTTTGATTGAACACCTCATAAATGTACCCTTGGACTTCCTTACGCTAGGTGTACAACTCTCTTCATAGCTGGTTTAAATTTTTTCCTATTGCCTGTTGATGAAGAAGTAGCTTGGCAGCTGTTTTTCTTCTTTGTTGCTGCTATGTAGCAGCCTTAGCTTTTAATCATAGATTTGAAACATACACATTAGGTATTGTGTTGCAGTTGTGCTGTAGATGCAAAACAATTCATCAAAACACGCTAAAAAGCTCATATGTAATTGCTTATAGCTCTTCTGGGTGACTTTGCTGTAGTTATAATGTTCATCACCATCATTCTTTTGATTAATTGAGTAGATTGAGTGCATTGATGAATGCAACTTTGAGAAACCAGTTGTATTTTGCATCATACCTTGGCATATGAACATTAAGGACAGGACACAAACGTAGATGCACATTTAGTTCCTTTGGGTCATTTGAATGCACAAGTTGATCACAGCCACTACCAGGAAAGAGTATTTACTGCTGAGAGTTTCTAGTTGGTGTTGGCAGATGTGAACAGCAGTAAAAGCTTGAACACCATGTTGAACAGACGTCCAACTGTGCATTATAGAACTGCTGTAAACATCCGAGGGAGCAACATGACCTCGTAGGAAAACCATGAGCGGTGACAGTATAAGCTTGCGTTAGGAGGAACCTTAACATAAATTACATACAGTAAATAATTTAAAATGTCTTCTCTTTCTTTCCAGTCATACTATTGCTTGTCTGATTATGCAGTAATATTTTACAGCATGTTGTTGTTAAGCTAAAACAGCGTCTTTGTGTTGAATTTTAAACCTCAAGTGCTCTCCTCATTTATAGGAGAAGCGCTCGTCTCTGATCCCCCGCATCATGTTGACAGAGTCTTTGCCAGTTTCACTCACTGCCTCAGATGATCCTGTCAGAGATTTAGCAAATGTCCCTGTTGAGGAGACTCACAAAAAACGTTGTATTGGTCAGAACACTAGAGTATACCAGAACCAGAAAGAGAGGGACTCATTTGGAAGTCCGGCTCAGCGAGAGAAGTGTCATTTCAAAAAGGATGTGGAAGAAAAGCAGGAAGTTATCCTGCTTTTGACAGAGATGGAGCTGAGACTTGTTTCTCCCAGTGAGGCCTGGGAGCTTAGCAGGACTATAGGAGAAGATCTGAAAACTCTGACAATCTCACCACTGATCAAAGAAGTGTCTGAGGTCCAGCTAAGTGGCAGGCCTCTCCTAGTGTGCTTCAGCAAGGAGGAAACAGTTATTGCTGCCTACAGCCTGCTGCTTTCTCTCTTGGAGTCGTCAAAGCCCGTTCCCAAACCCCATATAAAATCCCTCCTCCACTCAGGCCAGCGGCGCTCTGTGGTGGAGGCGTTGAGGAGAGGCATAGAAACAGGGGATAGGGTGCTGAAACTTCAGCACAACACTGAAATAAAGGCGATTCCTGAGGGCCAGCAGACGTCAGTAAAAACTCCTGTTGATTGGAGCACTGCTGACGGTTCATCTGACCGGAAAAAAGTGAGAGAAAATATCCGAGATGGCTCCTACAAGAGACTGGACAGCTTGGAGGAGACTATCCATGAGTTGGAGAACACCCTGATCGAGATGAGTCGCCACACAACTGTAGAGCAGCTCTACACCGAGACAGCGACAAAAGCCACAGCTTTACAGATTACAGGCACTACCACCTCTGAGACCAAGAAGCCCCCGGTCCCACCCAGGCCTTCCCCTTTGAGTCCAGCATCGATCCAGGTTAATTTTTTCCACTGCTTTGAACACTCCTGCTGTGAAGCAGCATGCTGTGTGCTCTTTCTTCTTTTTCACAGGGTGACTGTTAGGACTTCCCCTTCAAGCTTCTGATGTCTGCTCCCCTAAATCCACATTTAATTGTATTTGAAATCAAAAATATCGAAAGGGGGAGAGACAACAGACCTCTCTTGTCTGTTCTGTGATTAGTGCTGGAGACAGACTCAACTGTTTCTTTATTGATTCATCCTAGCGACGGTTTTCTGTCTGTAAATCTGGGCAGGTCAACTGCTCAAAAGATAAAATAAAAATAAATACATGAATAACAAAAATATGTCTAATCCTCTTTTCTTCTTTCCTCCTCTTTTCTGGTGGGTTCTGCGAAATTAATGTCTTCCTGTTTTCTGTCTATCTTTCAGAAGATGTTTGATACAAACCAATGATGGTACATCACCTGTTGTGCAGCCTTTAAACAAGCTGCACAAACAGCATATTTTATTAGCTGTGGAACATCATAATTACAACCACCAGAAGGTAGTTTGTTAATCTGTGTTTTCAGAATGCAGGGACCGATTTAATTATTAGTAGCAGAAGAAAACTATCCTTTTGGCTAACTCTGGTAAATTTACAGAAATGTTTATTAATGTATTAATTAATTATTATTAATATTAATGTCCCTGCCTAATAAACCAATAAAAAGATCAAATAAAAAACGTCTCTTGTACCAAAGAGAAACATTACTTCTAATGCACCTCTTGCGAATATCTGATGACCACGTGATGAATTCTTATAACAATCTGTTGTGTGTAGCCTTTGTGCAACTGCCCTCTATTTGACCATAACACATCACACAACTAGTAATAATCAAAAGCCCACTGTTCTTGGGTCAGCTGCCACACCAGTGAGTTATGTTGACAGCTCGCATACTATTCCCAGTTCTTCGTACAGCAGTCTCCCACTTATGGCCGGGTGCATCACTTCACTCTCACACTAGTGAGCTGCAGCCCTCTGATGTAGGGCCAAGGAGTATTCCTGTGGGCATGGCTCAAGATTACAGAGTCTTCACACAATGTTTCATCACTCCCAACTTCAACCATGGTCATCATTTCAACATGATCCCCCCTCCTGCAATCAGTTTTTAAGCCCCATTACACTTCTACTTGATACATGCACACGGAAATATGGATACGTCCATCAAGAATTAACTGTACTGTATGTTTCATGTCAAAACTTGCTTTTTCAGATCAGGTAAAATATTTGATGCTACTACAGATAATCTTGTATTAAACAGCTAGAGAGTTGGATGCACTAAATATTTGTTTTGTGTGTATTAGAGCCAAAGGGAGGGAATCCTCTTCAAGCATACTCTCATATAACATGCATGGCTACAAAATGCTAGTTGTGATGCCACACTCCTAGATTGTTATCTTTATCTTCTTCTTTTTTTTACTGATGACGGTGCAACTCCGTGAAGCAGGTTGCTCAGTTATGTCAGCTGCAAGCTCTAATCTTAAAAACCTCATTGGTTTGAGGAGACAGAATAGCTTTATGAGATTATACTCTGTCCGGAGCTGATTTGTGTCTGTGGCGTAACTAACGACACCGAAGGGGATAAACATAATGTTCAATCATGTACTCTTTAGATTCAGACTTTCCCTCTCCTCTCATTTCAGGGAAGGAATATGTTGAGCGTTGGCAAGGCTCTTCACTCGTCAGCTGCCTCCAAACTCAAGCACCTGCAACAGAACAGCACAGAAAGGATTAAAAGTGGCAAAAGGGAGGATTTTGTGAATATCCATGGCCAGCAGCAGGTACAAACCTTATATATGTCTTATAAATGCCGATGTACGTGGTTGCCGCTTTTGATGGTGGAAATCAATTCCAATCTAATTTTTAACACATGTAATAAATAGACTTTTTAGGAATGGCGTTATAAAATAAAAAAAATAGCATGTTGATCATTATAATAAGACATTTTCTTCTACCATGCCCCCTTGGAACTGGGACTGGGTGACAATGATCTTTTCCCCATATACATTAAGAAATATAGAAGCAAAAAAATGTGTAGATGTGGAAGATTACAGAAAGATTATAGGAGGAAGATTATAAGATAAAGGAAGGTGGCACCATCACACACCTACAGCAGTATTAGTCCACATTCAAACTTCTCCATCCCGTCAGCGTATAGATCAGCCCAGCAGGCCCAGATCAAGTGTAAATCAGCATCCCTCCTCCCCCTCCTGCATGCCTCTACCATGCTATGCTCCTCAACTTAAGGGAATTTCACGAAATGTGTTATTTTAATATGTGTTGGCTTGGTTTTTTTTCTTTGAATTTAATGAAAGATCCATGATTACAGTTCAGCTAATGATTACAAATTCTGTGATAGTGCATTGCTAGGATGGGCTCATTATTATGGCTGTGTTACTATAGATCAAAGGATCATCTACAAGGGATTTGTCCCACAGAGAGACTTGTGTCAAACATTTTATAGTTATTTAGCATTTCAGTCACCTGAGCTCTGCTTATAAGCCTGACAATTTATCGACTTAAACATTAACTAAGTATCTAAACTCCTAGCCTTTATAGGTATTATAACTTGCAAACTCCTACCTGCAGAACTATACGATACATTTGCTGATAGCTTGCTGACGTCTGTCTTTTGGCTAAAAACAAGGTAAAGACCTGAACATAAGGATTCTAAATGGCCCTCAGAGGCGAGGAAATTGAACTGTTGAAGCATGTCAGTCCAGGGGATTTTTGTACCATGCCTTAGCCAAGGGAAAATAAAACTTAAGGTCAATGTAATTTTTGAAAAATAACAGGAGCAGTGAAGTGAACATAAACCTCCATACTCAAAGTTTGACAGAACACCCTGATTTAAATTCATTGTTGAAGATTATAGACTAAAGTTTGTTAGGCATGGGGAGAGAGAGAAGGAAAGAAATGAGGAGGGTAATGAAGCTTTGACTACAGCAGACTGGGAGAAGATTGAGAAGAATCTCTACAGAACCATGTAATGCCACTGGCAATAAATGATTATTCAATATGAAGGGGACAATTCTCTTTTCCCCACTGGGAACTGGGAAGAGACTCTATGGTAGACACAGAGGTCGCTTTAGGGAGTGGGAAGTCTGATGCACCCCACTTGGACTGTTGCCACCACAACCATACCCCAGATAAGAAGATGAAAAATAAATGGGTTTTGTTGCATCTTGCAATATGAGGTGCAAGGAGTAGATGAGAGGTCAAGTAATCCATTGGTCGACCTATAAGGAGAGGTTTCGGGATACAAAAACAATTTTTAGAAGGACAAAGCCAACAAATGAGGTCCTGATTTCTTCATTCCAACTACTTCAACAGATGAACATGTCTGAAGTCCCAAGTGTCCAATATTAGATAAATAAATAATCAAAGAATAAGCCTTGTGGAAAATACCCAAATAAATATTTTCTCACCTGATTCAAACATTGACAAAGCATGTTGCTGAGAATTCAGTAATGTTTAATTGATTTCCACAGGTTGTTTTTGTGTATGAAATATCTCTTTCTCATCCGGAATCCTGATGCCTTTAATATCAGACAAAGAAAACTACAGAGATCCTGAAAATGTAGCGCAAATTTGCATGAAACCTCTCTGCAATATCGTTTTAATGTATTTGAATAAAACAGCTGAGAATCGACCAGGAAAACAGGCTGATTATCTGCAGCTCATCTCATCACATTATCACAGCCGACTGGCTAGCATACTGCCTTGAAGAGATTTCTCTATGTTCACTTCTCCCATTTCTTTTACCTGTCACTGATTTGGTGGAAGTGATCAGTGAAGAAAAAACATAATTATAGCCACGACAAAAAATGATCCTCTATTTATTGACACATAAAACCTATTCAAATTATTTGTGAAGAATATATTTGTATCGTAACAGTCATCCACGTTCTGTATGTATCAGAACCTCATTTACAATCTGTAATTACATTAAACAAGCCGCATTGGCAGCGTTTTTGTTAGAGGCTTGTTTTGCATTATGCATTGCCAATTTTAATAATAAATTATGATAATTAAATAATTATATATACAGTATATATTAAAAAAAAGTTTGCGATGCGCAGTTGCCAAATCACAAACTGGTTGGGGTTATTAACCAATAGATATCAGAGGTTTTAAGTTCCAAGCATCCGCCTGGCTCTGCCACTGGACACTTCCTTGTAAATAATGCAGATCAACTAGAATTTATAATTACTGCAAAAATGTAGCATTAATAATGTATTTTTTTTTTTGGACAGCATCTGGGTATTTTGCCAATGTTGACCCTGTTCTTATCTGTGTGGGTGATGAAATTAGCTGGGCCTTTATGATGGTGTCGGTTCACTAAAAGTCAAAATTATTAAAGCATCTTAGGCATGAGGATCCTTCAAATCAATGTGTTGAATAAGAGTAGACAGTTCAAAGCCACAATTTCTCCACATTTGCTTTGCCCTGCGACCAGGCAGGGTAGACAATGTGAATCACTTTCATGCCACAGAACCCTATTTCCATTTCCCATTTGGCCTCTTATTACTTCTGGTGGTAATTGCAGGGTAGTTAAAAGCTCTGGGCAGGAGGTGAAGGTTATAAAGACCTATACTCGGAGGCTGCTGCTTGGCGGGCATAACAGAGTGCCTGAGATGAAGAGCAACTTCCCTTCTCCACTCACATACTGGACTAAATATGTCGGCCAGAGTTCATAGGATTTCATCAAGCAGGAGAAACAGCCCATCTACCTGGGGACAGCTGGCAGAACAGCTTTGGAGCTACAACACAGCAGGTGAAAGCCTCCCAGCAGCACAGTCCAGATTGGCACACCTGCTCTCCTTTCATAGAGAACTAATCCTCATATTCCCTAAACAAACACAACTTTGAGAGAGACTGCAAAAACTTTATTCCTCTAGCTTCTGAAAAACGGAAATACAAATTCCCTGAAGTGCAAAAGTGTTTGCAATATAAGACTAAGATGCCAAGAGAAAGTATATGTTGTAGATGTTTCACTCAAAAGTCGCATACTGTTAGAATAGTGCCAACTACTGATGTATTCCAGCATTACATGAATGGACATGACTTGAGATATTGTTTGTCCAAGTGTCAAATGAAGGTGGCTAACACCTTTGTATTTTTCATTATCTCCTAGTTTTGCACCATGTCACAGAATGTGTGTTTATCTATAGTTTGGTCATCATGTGGAGATGACAGCCTGTCTCATGGCTTGCATCACACATACTGAGATCAACCATAATAACAATATCATGTGTTTGTCTCTTGTTCTTTCCCCCCTCACCCCTTACCCTCCACCACATATTTCTTCTATGCGGCAAACCTCACCCACCCTGTTACCCTGTGTGAACCTGTGACGCCCTGCAATCCCCGGCCTGCTCACCTCCTCATCTGCTGTGGCTGTGACCCTGCAACAGTGAACTTCCTGTCCATGCCCAGCCTCTTCAGGTTCCTCCTCCTCCCGTTAACCCAACACTAAAGCTACACCCATCCACCCGCCCCCTTAATCATCGTTTCTCACATCTCAGTGTTTCCTGCAGAATCTAAATCGGACCCCGATCTGTGTGCACTTGTGGATATGTGTGCCTGTGCAAGCATGCATGCACGGGCATGTTTGACTGTAATGATAAGTGAAGGTGCTGCAGGGAGCAGTACTGAGCCAGTTTTAAGACTTTAACTTTTCATGATTTTCCCTTTGATCTCTGAAACCCACCCTCCCCTCCTCCTCCCTGTCTTCGTTGTCCGTGCTCTACCTAAAGGCCTTGAAGACCAAGAGTGGCAGTGCTGAGCCATACCTTTCCAGTATCAAAACAAGTATCTTCTCAGGCCGGGGGGCCTCACCTGCAGCAGCGTTTGCTCCTGGTTGGAGGAAGTATCCCCAGGGGGGAACAGTGCTCTCCCTGACTGCCTCCCCCAGCCAAGCAAATGTCCTGCTGGCAAGTCTCTCTGCCTCCGGCCTGACCGCTGAAGCTCTGCTCCTCTCCTCCACCCTTCGACATCACCGCCTTCTACAGGAGCAACGAGCCTCCTCCTTCTCCCTGCCCAGTAGCCAGTTCTCCTCCGCTACTACCCGCGTTTCCTCTCCTTCCTCCTCCTCCTCCTCCCCTTCACCTACCACCCCAACCCTTTCCCTGTCTCCCTCCTCTCCCACCCCTTTGAATTCCCTTACCCTCTCTTCTGCGGTTCTCAAGGATGGCGCTTTTCGCCTCGACAACGGCATGGAGGGTGGCAGTGAGCGAAAGAAAAGGGACCTTACCCCCGGTAACTCTCGGTCATGAAGAGCAGGATTGGGACAAGGGAGAAATTGAATACCATCTCATCATGAGCCAAAATTTACAAATCATATTTTGTTTAAGGACATTTTGTGTTTTTCATCCTCTGGTTCTCATTTGAACTTCAGTGTCCAGACTCTTCAAATTTCCAAGGCTGGGGCTAATGAATTTACAAATTAAGTAACTATCATCTCTCCTACCCTTATTTTCTGTTCCATAATTCCTCTGCACTCCTTGTCAGAGAGAGTATACACAGACGAGGCTCCCGTCAAACCTGCTGCCACCTAGAAGATGATCTGGTGTTCTGGAGGACTTTACTGCAATCACGTCCGGTCTCGTCTGGACCCAAACCCTCACTGGGCTAGTGGAGTAGATAGAATCATTAGACTGTGACTTTTATCATAAAAAGTAGGGCTGCAATAATCACCAAGTGAGTCCAGTGATTGTGTGTGTTCAGGACTATATTGCGCCCATCCACCTGCTTCACCTGCAGAATGTGAGCCCGCTCAGAAAAAAACGAAAGTGCATCATGGTGAAGATTGTGGTTTCAAATTGTTTGGTGTTAAAAGGCCATCTGTGGATTTTTCTTGCATCGCCTGTGTTTTGAAATCAGAACTGGTGCTATATTTTCTCCTTTTTTTCTATACAGTGTGTAAAGGCTTTTCTCACTTCCCCAACCTTTGACCTATGTACTTTGGTGCAAGTGTACATTCCGCTGTTTCACAGTCTGCTTTGATTTCATGTCACAGAGTTTGAATTTTTGTATACATCCCTATGAAATGACGTTTCGAAAGCAACTTTAAAAAGATTTAAACTAACATATTCACTAAAGCACATTGAGGGAGTCGTCTATTAACAAATTTCTTTTTGAGATATAACCAAGAGCTACAGCTACACAAACACAAGGAGAATTGTAAAAAAATTTATTTTATTTTCTATTTTGTGTGTATCGCCTCGTTATTTATGACAATCAGGATGTTTCTGCAGTGGCGTGTCTTGCTGGCATTTTAGCAATTGACGTTGAAAACTTTTCCAAGACACAAGCACAGACAGGGATGACTAACACACGTTCTGTCACACAGCCTTATAAAGGCAAGCTGTTTGATCTGTGGCGGCGCACAATTTGGTTTAGCCATTCTTGGGCGATGATTCTTTTTGGAGTCAGATCTGTTGCACCAGTTATGAAGAGCACTGGGATAAAGCACACGCCATCGACCTGAACATGAGCTCACCCTTTAAGGAGACGATCAAATGATTTCTTTTGAACCTCAAAGTCAGTCTTTGTCGGGAAGCAGCTTCCTACTGCAAAAGATAATGCCATCTTTGAAAAAAAAACACCCAGGATCTATATTTCACTGCAGTGAATTATTGGCATCTAAACACCTTCAACGTTTGAGTAGATCAAGCACATTCAGGTATAATTTGACTTTGTCAGGAGAGTATAAGCACAGTTTTATCTCAAACATCCTTTTCCAAAATATTGACCTTGAATATGGCTAACTGTGGCCAGCACAGAGCTACAAATGCTTCATGAGACAGAAAGAGCATCATCACATATTTGAAGCCCTGTTAGATTACCATAAATGCTGTTGTCTGATTTATGACCTGCATGTTGGAACATTAATGAATGTGAGGCCTTTAGTTTGCCTTAACGGCAGCAGTTATTACTATTAAAGCTCACAAAGGCCCCTCAGTGACTCCTTTACTGTCCCTCCTGTTCTGTTTCTTGCCTTACTGCTGCCAAATGGGGAGGTGAGGAGGTGGATTTTTCCAATCCTTCACGAGGATGACAGAATCTTTTTTTCTCATACCACTGAGATCAAAACACGTGCAGAGGGACTCTTGTCAGCTCAGGAGAAGGGATTAGTTTGGGGACACGTGTTTGAAGGCTACTTGAAGACTTTTCATTCACACTTTCAAGAGTGCTTGTGTTATAGAAGACCCAAAGAGATAAGAGGAAGGGTTTTACAGTCAGAGAGCAGCCGTTCTTTCACTTTGCTCCATCTTTGGTGTGAAATAAGCCAACCACACTTTAGGATAAAGTTTTATTCAATTGTGTGCAAAATGTAATAACCTCTGTTACAATTTTACTAAGGCAGTGCTCTTTGCCTTTGAGAAATCTCTGTTTGTCAGCAAGGACCATTTTTCCATGGTTTTCCCAGTGCCTCTCAGACTCTGTTCTCCCAGTCGATCCTGTGTTAAGAGTTCAGCACCAATGACAAAGAAACACTTTGACCCAAAGAAGTACAGCGCATTGCAGGAGTTACCATAATTCTCATTCAAAAAAACAGTACTTGAAATGCAGAGTGTGTGACATTGCAGAGGTGACATTTGACTACACTACACAACGCTCTCCGAGCTTTTAAGAAAGTGCCGAAACGCAAACTCACAGCACAGAGAATCGAGCCTCGCCGTGGGTGCTCTGTGGCTCTGCCAGGCAGTCTCCAGATCTGCGTTCCTTATTGAGTGAAGTCAAATGAAAGAATTTCACTTACTCATGCTGTTCCACACTCAAATCCATAACTCTCATAGCTAATTTCGCTGCATTTGCGTCTGGCGAGTGTTGAGGAAGAAGTGTTCACACTCGGCTTCTTTTTCTGAGTAAATCGTGAGATGAAACCTGCTAGAATTGCGAGACAGTGCTCTGTGTTTTTTTGGGGGGGCGGCGTTTTGTTTTTAGTGGGCTGTGATTCCAACATGTCTGGAGACTCAGACCGCGTGTTGAAGATGCTCACACAGGACGCCCTCAGCAATCAGAGAAAGTCATGCAAACTTGAAGTCAAACATTGAAGAAATATATATATAAATATAAATTTATCTAAGTGAGATGTTTGTGTATGATATTATAATTGTGAAGAAAAGTGTGATATATATATATATATATATATATATATATATATATATAGGCTTAGATTAATTCCTACAGTGTAAAATGTCATCATCTCCTCATTTTTATATATAAGTGACCATTTTGTAGCAGATTTTTTCTTTTTTAAATCATCTACAGAGATATTACATTTCACACTGAGATTGTTTATTCATACGCAAAACATTTTTATATTTGTTTAAAAAAATATGTGTATAGATAACATTTAGGCTCTGTAATATACACTAAAGTTTATTTTAAAAAATGTTTGATTTTCTTTACGAACGCTGCGTTTGGATTTTAAGTAGTTTTGATTTCTGAGAATCCAGTACCTTAAAACGCATGTCCGGCTCATCTGCACCCTGAGTTGCCCCGAGGCTGGACCAGTGCCTGTGCTTAGGGGCTTATTTTGCTACTATACCTTTGTGTTAGGGGGCTGTTTTCTGTAACCCTTGGCCTATTTATCTGTTTGTTTGTTTTTTTTGTGTTTTATCTCATCCTGTATTTGCAAGTCAGCAGGTGTTATGGAGTGGGAGAGGAACACAGATATTGTGTTAACTTCTGTGAAAGGTCAGTTATTTATTTGCCCCAGTACCCATAAATACTTACATGTAAGTCTTGCTGCTTTGAGATACGTAAGCTTTAATCAATTTCCCTCTGTTTTGCATGTGAAAAAGAGCGTAGAAAGACAGAACAGCAATCAGAGACAAAAGGTTCTTAATCATTATGACTGGTTGAGGTGTTCCTCATTCAGTCCCGATTGCTGCCTGAGTCGTTAAACGGAAGCATGAAAGATGTTGAACCCACCAGGATGGAGCAGGAAGAGAATTCTATCTGTATCAAGTTTTTCATCATCTTTTGTCCTATTTTCTTTTCTTCTTTTTTTTTTATAAACAATCCTACATGCTCTAGTATGTATCTGAGGTTTTTACATGAATGTGTGGATGTTCAAAAATGTTGGCATCATTAGTAGAAAAACAAAATGAAGTTGTAAATAGGGCGAGTCATTCCTAGCGAGTTCAACAAATTGTCATGTCCAAAAGATGTTTTATTAACAATAAGCTATGACGACGGGTACAAAGGTGTATACAAAACAATGCATGTATAGTCTCAAGCTAACGCACGGCGCAGTTGGGGAAAAAAAAGATGTCTACATGTTTCTCGAAAAATGAGAGAGCAGAGAGAAGAAGTTCTAGGGTATGTTGAGGAATGAGATGCTATTTTAGTATCTGTAACACAGGCATGTTCAGACTAATTGTGATGTTACATTATAATGAAGAAAATGAGGATAGCAGCAGAGTTTTAAATGTATAAAAGGTTTCGGAATGATCATCGGACCCCCACCAGAGGAGTCACCCGTGGCGGTGTGCTCTTTTCATAGTGATTTTCCCATATGTAGAGTAGTGTGATATAAGATAATACAGAAAATAGATCTATAATAAAATGATATATAAATTGAAAAGCCTACTGATATTGGAAATACTAATTTATCAGTCTGGATGCCATGATATTCTGTGAGAAATGTGTGTGTTTTTCCTGTGAGAAGACAGCAGGCAGCTCAACCTGCCTCTTTTGTACATAACTTGCTGTGATTGTGTGTCCAATAAAGTGCAGCTCTCTTGTATAGTGGTGATGTCTGCTCCTGCTTTATCATGACTGGTCTCTTTCAAATCCATATGAAACCATTATTGCCATTACCATTAAGGAATGAGCTGGTAAGCAGGAGGAGTTACAGGTGGATTTTGTGATGAAGAGACTTATTTACCAAAAAAAAATAAGAAAAAGATCTGGTCCTACAAATGAGGTCAAATAAACAGAACTTAATCCAGGTTTTGCAAAAAACAAAACAAAAAGAAAATTCTATTAAACAAGCTGACACAACAATTAAAAAAAATTAACAAATCACATGACAAAGAAAGTACAGAGGGTTTTTTTTAATGGTTGATGAACAAAACAAAAACATACTATTTAACTAAAAAAGAAAGATAACACAGTATGATAATTAACATAATCCTTATAAAAAATCAAATCCAAACATATCTGAACACCAAAGTTTAACCAAACTAAACGCAAGCCATAACTCAACTAGATAAATCATCCCTCCCCCCTCTGAGGTGGTACAGCCTGACTGGTACTTCCTGTGTATAAATCTGCTAGTTTCTGAGCCCCCGTCTTTTTCCAAAATGCCCTCAACTGCAGAAGCATGGACCCTCCAGAAACAGTAAACAAAATAAAATTAATTGATACAACTTAATTTAACATAATTTGAATATTAAAAAAACGTTAACAAGAAGTGAATGCTATAAATGGAACTAATGTACATGAAAAATGGGTCATCAGCAACATAACAAACCATGTGTTCGTTGTATGAAATTAAGAATTATGCGCATGTATTTGTGCAAAAAGATGTCCAGACTAAAAGAGTAAAAAGTGGTAGAGGACGAGGTAACTAACTCCTGCCTCTCTTTTGGCTGCCGATTCATCACAGTCCACAATATGGAAATGTGCCTTCAGTTTCAGTACGACCATGGCAACTCATTCAATGACACTACTACCTCCATCTGAGCTTACACATTCACAAAAATAAAAACAGCTCAATAAAAAGGGCAGGACTCTTCTATTGATCAACTTCAACTATTGGCCCAAAGTCAGGAGTTCCATCCTGAGTCTTTAGTATCCTGATTTCATTTATTTCTTTGACATACAGTAAACCCCTGGAATCCAGTTTTAACTATGTTTCTAATATAATTACACTTTTCATTCTTAGACGACATTTTTCTTACTAGGCATAGGCATATCTAACAGACTCCAAAAATCTAAAATTTTAGCTTCAGTGTATTTTAAATTTTTTTTAATCCATTCTGTTTTGAGATCCAAATCCAAATCCATTTAGCACTTTGAGATTTGATCTGTGAGAAAATACAGAAACGACAGTAAAAACAAGGTTTATTTTAAAGTAAAATCTTTTTTTTAATTTGAATTAATAGTCAACGAAATAAATGAAAGCATAAAATGCCACGAGGCAACGCGGAATTTATACTTTGTTTTTATCAAAGAAGATTTGGAATCAAATTTATGGACTGTTGCATTTAAAATATCCAATAGTTCCGACTTTAAGTATATTAAAAAAACAAATCCACCCTAAAATGTTGTCAAAAATACACACTGGCATAATTACACATTTTGATGTATTGTATTTACAAAACATTTGTATGTGTAAAAGTCTTGGACCAGAAGTGGCTTAGTTGTCCTGGCGCTGCTGTGACCGCCAACCATCCGCCCGCCTGTACGGTGTGTTCCTCAAATCTGAGGCAAAGACCAGAGAATATTAATAGCATATCATCATCACAACGCATGTGCTTAAATGTCCTGTCTGTAGGATTTAGTGACATTTAGTGTGGGTGTGGTGTGACTTAAGGTAAGGGGTTAGGCTAAAATAATCAATACTGCATAATGTAGGAATAATTTGCCTGGTCATATTGTATCGATGCAAAGAAGCCAAGTATCAAAGTTTTGTTATTTGAATTGAAAATATTAATTGCCAAGCAGGAGAAAAAGGGGAAGACTAAAGAGGAGGTAGGCGGTTGGTTGGGGTGACAGAGGAAGATGCAGAGGACAGGGCAAGATGGAAACAGTTGACCCACTGTGGCAACCCTTAAAGGGAACAGCCGAAAGACGAAGAAGATTTGAAATTTGGTACTAAAATAATAAAATCAATGGCTTCTGCAATCCACTGGATGGTGCTACAGTGTTTTTCTTTGGTGATGTCAGCAAAGATGACACCAGTGTGCAGGAGGAAGTTGATATTTACATAAATGCCGACCCTAAAAAAAATAAAACATGCAGAAAACTTTGAATTAAATCCTAAAGTAGCAACATTGAAATTGAAATTGACAAAATAAAGACAAAATTGTGCGATGGGTCAGACATGAGGATCTATTTTGGATTTTGGTAATAAGGAAGTGAGGAAGGAGACGGATATGACACATAGGAGGAGTATCCAATAATAAGACTCTGAACAACAAGATGCCACCATACAGAGCTGATAAACGGGTCATTAGCTAGCTATTATTAGCTATTGGCTAATGCTTGAAGTCCTGCGTATAAACAGTGAGTTGGGAAAACTGCTTGGAAAACTTTGAAGTATTTACAACAAACATTTAATCTCTGCTGTAGCTAAAAGTTACTTCAAAACCATGATTACAGACTACACTGCTTTTGAATGTTACTGTGTTCTATTACCATATTTTGCTGTTGTGCCTATTTATTTTGTCTGATTATATTCTCGTCATCATTGATTGCTTGAAATTTAAATAAAAGTTGTATGAGGGTTTCTCTCAGGCAACGGACACACATAGCGTTACGGCACTGAACTAAATTCAGTGCCAGCCGAGAAAACAACACAGTCCATCATCGACTTCATCTGCAAAGAACTACAACTAGAAAACGTAGTGAGTGTGGACCCACAGTGTCTGACTGTCTTCAGAGAAGTTTAAAGGTCTGGTTCACTGGCTGTCTTCCTTTGACCCCTTTTTTGACAGATATTTCCTGCTTCCAACACATCAACTTTGAAAAGCAAATGTCAACTTGCTGACTGCATCCCACCCTCTGTCATGCGCCATTATAACAAATGATCAATGTTACCCACATGTTAGAGGTTATAATGTTGTGCCGAAAAGTAAAGTGGTCGACTCTTATATAAACAGGTCAGTGTGGCACCTGCAACATTTATATGAGGTTTTATGAGGTGATGGCAGAAAATACGTTTAAACGAATCAATTTGACTCAAAGTGATGAAAAGACAGGACTTTTTCCAATTGGATTAAACAAATAGTGACAAAGTTTTTCAGTGGGGGACATAATAGGCAGTTAAAAAAAGCAATTAAGCACAAAATGTTTAAAACCACAAAAAATATCCTTTTGTGACTGCAGTATTATAATGAGATTCTAGAGCGTGTGTCAAGTGATTCTCACTCCCCTAAAACTGTGACAGGGAGTCATTAGAGTCAGCGTTTGGTGTTCAATTCTGGGCTCCTGTAGAAAGAATCTGTGTAAGAGGACCTGCTCACCTGTTAGACATAAAAGGCTCATTCTAAGGTAAAGAGCACACAACTCTTATTCCAGGTGATTATAGATCAATTCAAACATGAAGAGTCCCCCTCAGTCCTCAACACTGGAATTCCCCAAGTGACCCCTGCAGGAAGTATCACGCTACTGTACCTGTGATGATGTCCTCCAGGGCGCCATCCTTCCCTTCCCGTACCTGCGGTTTCACCTGCCTCTTCTTCAGCTCTGCTATCAGGTCCATCTGGGGCATCTTAGGCGTTAAAGGACCCTAGAAAAAGAACCAAAATAAAAGCATTTGATATCAAAAGTGTAATTTTTAGTAACCAATTCGTTTTGGATGATGGTTATCGAGTATTTCTGAGAACTTTTTACTTTGTATCATTAAAAAAACATTGACGGTTAATATAAATCTCTGATACATGATTACTGACTACTTTGCATCTTATGTCTTACCTTTTGTACACCAGCCTTTTTTGGAGATAATGTGTCTTTCTCCTCACTGCTCTCACACTGCATTTTCTTCCTCTGCTCGATGTCTTGCTGCGCTTTCTGTGTTCAGTGACGGACAAATGGATAACCTCACATTCCAGCACTTGTGATGACTAGATATCAGCAGTCTACACACACACACGTACTGACCTTATAGGCCTTTATGAAACGTCCAAAGAGCGGGAAGAACATAGAGGGCATTGTGGTTTTGGGGCTTTCACCGAAATACTCCACCACGGATATGTAGGCCTCCTAGAGCGAGACAGGGAGAGTCTAAAAGCATTCAGGCTGTTGTTCAGAGTGTGAGATGGATGTCAGTCTAACCTGTGCCGTTTTGCCATCTTTGATCAAAGATTCCAGCTGCTGACTGTTGGTTTTGATGAATTGCTTTAACGCCAGGCTTTCATCCTGAACTAAGAATTCCTTTTTGGTCATTTCCATTCCCCGTTCTAGCGAGCGGATATCCTGCAGAATGCCGTCCAGTGACACTGGCATAGAAGAAGAACTTTGTTTAGAAGTGCTCCAAAGCATGGTACCTCCAGAGGCTGACTGTGTATAGCAAAGTACCGAGTGCTGCCTTGTCAACAAAGTGGAGCTCCGTGTGGAAGTTGGCCAAGTCTGAGTATTTTTCCTGGATGATGTCGGTAATGAAGTGAAGCAGCGTCTGTGAGCGGTCAGTCGACTTGGTCTCCAACAGCTGATGAGGCAAGATGTTGACAATGTGGATGGTTCTCTAATCCAATCACAACAAGTTACGGGCACTGAAGTAGCAAATTTTAAAATTAACAAGAAATATTTTGCCGCATTTAACTCCCAAATTTAAGAAGTGGTGTGAAATGTTGAAAGTCCATTTTTTTAAAGAGAGAGAGAGAGCAAGATAGAGCAAGAGAGAGAGATTAACATTACGTTTGTGTACAAGGTGCTCTATAGGATGGGAATAATTTAGAAAAACAAAAATCCAAAGATCAAAAATCCAAAATTTCTCTCTCTCTATCCTTTGTTTCCTACTGTTGCTTCTAAAACAAGAGCACCAAGGACCCAGCCGATTCCTGACCTTATCACACCATTGGCATATATTAAACTATTAGAAACTAGTTTAAATGGGTTGCACAATTACTCTTTACCTTTGGCATGTGAATACGTGACACTGACTAACATGCTGCTCATTATCCTCTTTTCAGTTGCCACTAAAACAGCGTACTCAGTTTTTGTTGGAATGCTGAATTGCTGGAAATGTTGAGAGACGAAAGCTTAACATACACCTTTTATCATTTTATTCAACATATTTTTACAAGAAAAGTAAATGTGACAAGTTCTGTATAGGCATATTGCTGTAAATTTGATTCTAAAATATTTCTTTAAAAATTTTACACTAATATTTCAACATGGTTTGGAGCTTTGGAGCAGAATGTTGCGGTATATTCCGGTAGTCTCACTACTTTAATCTGTGCCCCAAAAAAACTAAACTGAGGCTTAATAAATGACGTACAATAATTGCATATTTAATAATTTTAGCTATTTTGTTGCTAGGGGTAATATTTTTGTATGATAATTAATGACAATAATTATAATAAGATATTTGATACTTTTTAAATTTTCAATACATTTTTAATGACATCTCATTCTTTTATTTATTATATTTCGATAACATATATAACGAAATCTATTCAGTACTGCTTGACAATACAGATGGATTAAATTGTTATTAATTTTATTGCTCACAGATTTAACTTAGATTTGTAAAAGGAGGAATATTTTTTGTGTAAAAGTGTAACGCTGCATATAAACAGAGTCGACTTACAAGATCCAGACTCTGCAGGCGAAACCCGTACACGGCGCCCCTCTTACTGCTGTTCATATAGTTCCCAAAGGCGAGTACAATCTGAGGGGAACACGTGAGATGACTTCAGCGTAAATCACACATTTGGATGATTTCACATTATCTTTTACGTACTTCTAAGATCTTTTTCAGTTTGGATGAAGACTTGATGGACATGGATGCAGCGATGGTGGAGTCCAGTTGCTACAAAAAAAAGAAACGGAATCAGCACATCTTTTCTAAAAAGTCCAACCTATGTTGCATTTGATAAACTGACCGGTTGCAGGTGTTTGACAGTGTCCAGGAAGTTACCCATGAAGGTAAGAGTGTTTATCCGCTGTTTCAGACGAGGAATCTTCCCAAATTGTAATAAGAACTGGTCCTCGTCCGTCAGCTCCTCCAGCGGGCGGCCATCGTTCTCATAGTTAACCAGCAGCTTCAGCTCATAGTCTGAGGGTATGAAGTGCTCAAGCCGTTCCAGGAAGTCTATGGGCAAAGACTGCTGGTCATACCTGGAAGACCATGTAGAGGAAATCAGTGAGTGAGAAAGAGAGAGCGAGAAGGAATGCTCAGACACTTCAACAGGTTTCCATGAACATACGTCTCTATGGCCTTGCAGATGACACACGGGCTCATACCCCACTTCCGTAAAGTGATGGCCAGATTCTTGGCCTTGTTTGCGTCGGTGAAGGTGGTCTTGTTAGGGACCTTCTTGGCCAGCTTCGTCTTCACACTGGGCAGGTCTGCTGAAGGACCCTGAGCCTTGGTCTTAAAATGTTCCTCAAACATGTCCATGTTCAGCTCCTATTGGTGCCAGAGTGAGCAAGCCGGAAAACAAAAAATAGCTTAAATAGCTTTTTAGGTATTGTAAAAAAAATCCTGCAACAATTCAGCAGGAGGAAATCATCCTCACCGGACAAATCACAAACTATTACAGCTGTCACTTCCCTTGGGTATATGCGTCCTGACAGATGAAGTACTCTGTAACCCAATAGGTTACGGGAACTCAAAAAAGACAATCAAAAGACAATTTTTCATTCAGTTCATGAACTCAAAAGTCTTTGAAAATAATAGAGATTAATGATTCAGATTAAATCGTACTCTTATGAATTCAAGATTTTAAGCAGGGGTTACAGTTTATATTAGAAAAACAAAGCCGCAAATCAAAAACTTGCTTACCGGTGGGTGTGATATGGTCTAGAGTCGGCTGGGTCCAAGGCACTCTTGTGATGAAGGCAATAGTAGGAAAAAAAGGAATTGAGAGAGAGAGAAAGATATTTTGCCTACGTGTTTAGGCACAGTGGCCACTGGCTTGGACCCATCCGACTCTTAACCACATCACACCACCTGTAAGCTGGTTTTGATTTCCGGCCCTATCGTTTTTATCTAAATGAATCCCACCCAATGGAGCACCTTGTGACACGCAAATAATATGAGTTTTATAATAAAAAAAAGAATGCAAGGACATTACTACTCAATAATTTTAAATTAGAGGAAAATTTAAAAACATTTCTCTCAACTTTTTTAATTAATCTGAGCATTCAGTTGTAAATTCTAAAAACCGTAGAGTTTAAGCATCTGTGGATTCATGATGTTAAGTGCCAGTTACATAATCTGAGATCCAAGTTTATATTAGTGTAAAATTATGGTTTTCGCTATTCATTTCGATTAAATAATTGGAGCATTAAGGTTTACGGTGTAAATTATTCCCTGAACTTGGAAACCTAGTCCTAGCCATCAGTGGTTCATCAACAAATCTGATTTCCTGTAATGACTCCTGCAGATCTATTTTTCAACTTCATAAAACTTTTTACCTTTCAAAGATACATTAAACTGATTTGAATAACTCTTATTTTACCACAATTTGATCCCTTCACACGATTATATTTGAATCTCTGAGGTCGAATTTGTTTAGGTTTTTTTTCATTTTGATCGGCCCGTTACTATTTTTCATAATACTGGCAAAATGCTGAAAAAGTCCATAACAATGTTAAATAAATTGATTAAGTAACCCAAATCCGGAGCCAGTTCTGCCTGAATATTTCTTGGCTCAATATTCACCATTACACACAATTTCTTCAAAATCTGTATGTTACCGTTTGGGATGCCCTACCGACAAACCAACCTGGGAGATTACATGACCGCCTCTCATGGTCGTAATGGAAGGTGCATCATCTTACCCCTAAGACATTCTCGTCATCCAGTTCGTTGAAGATGGTGCCTGTCACCTGGTTTGGTTTTATGGCCTGCCAGTTTAACAACGGCATCCTGAACTTGGTCTGAATGGGCTTCTTGCTCTTAAGCCCTAAAGAAAAAAAAAACAGAAAAATAAACAAGCAAGATGTTTAGCAATTCTTACAACCCCCAGCCGTTTTGAGTTTCTGTCAACCTCCTCACCTGATTGAAGGTTCGGTGCTCCAGGAAGAGGAGGGGGGCAACCTCCACCTGGTGGTGGCGGACCTAAATTAAGTGTGGGAGGAGGAGGGGGGGCTCCTGAACCAGGCAGGGGAGGAGGGGGTGGGGGTCCTGAACCAGGCAGGGGAGGAGGGGGTGGGGGTCCTGAACCAGGCAGGGGAGGAGGGGGTGGCGGTCCTGAACTAGGCAGGGGGGGAGGGGGAGGGGGTTGGGGTCCTGAACCAGGCAGGGGGGGGGGAGGTGGGGCTTCTGAACCAGTTGATGGAGAAGGAGGAGGAGGGGCTGGTGGGGGTCCTGAGCCCGGAAGGGGAGGTGGAGGTGGAGGTGGAGGAGGAGAGGCAGTCTCCCCTGGGCCACCAGGAGGGTGAGGGGCGTCAGAGAGACGAAGACTGGACAGTGGGGAAGCAGAATCAAAAGATTCCAGGGTGCTGGTCTCGGGCTCGGCAGCCGGGGTAAATTCAACCAGAGTGAGAGGAACCACCTGGAAGTCCACACCTCCAGGGGCACTGTGCCCCAATTGGATCAGACCCTTGTCCTGCAGCTCCTGGACCTTCTGCTCCAGCTCTGAAGACATCTGAGAGGTGGTGACACTGAGTCGCTCCCTGTCCTTCTCCCTCTCCCTGTCTAGCTCTCGTTCCCGTTCTCTCTGCTGCAGTGCACTGACCTGGGAACAGGATTCCCGCAGACTTTCCTGTTGGACACAAACAGAATTAGTCTATACTCAGTCTTAAAAAACGGAAAGCCCCAGAGTCTACAGCCAAGATGACAATCATTCGAGGATGCATATAAGTGCTTCAAGTTCAACGTTAACATCAGCGTCTGAACATCTAAATAAAATCTAATCTTGCCATAACTGCTGAAATGTTACTATCTGGGCCAAAAATGTCCTGAAGATGCTGCCAGAAAAGCCCTCAGTGGTTCCATCAGTGCCCATCACCATGACAACAGTAGTGCAAGAAACTTATGATGTTACCGTTTGTTTTTCTCTACATTCATGTTGGGTATATTCATCGTCTACAAATGGTACAGAAACTGATATAAAGTTCCTCATGCTTTAAATTAAATTAATATTATATTAATATGACATTAGGTTCAGTGAGTTTTGCACAAAAACAGTCTATAGAAATGTCCTCCTTTTACTTTTGAGTGCAGATTCAGAGCCATTTCCCCCGAGAAAAAAGTGGGCAAGAGACTGACAGTGTCATCCCTGCAGCTGATGCGCGTGGAACAGCTTTGACAAGGAAATGCAAAATTGTCATTCACGTTAATATGGTTAACAAATATAGAATTGAAATGTAATATTGTGTATGAAAAAACATCAGTTTAAGGGGCCTTTCATTTTAATTATATATTTAAAAGCTCTATAGTTTTATATTAAAGAAGATAAGATTTTATTTTCACACAAAGGCTATTAAAATAAAGGGAACTGTCGCTCTGATGAGCTCATTATAACTCATCTCTGTGAAAATGTCACACCTTGCTTGGCAACCTAACCTTATTAAAGAGCCCACATGTCATGGGGAAGCAGCACATACTTTGAGGAGCTCTGTCTCCCTGGTGTGCTGAAGAAGCTGAGTTTCAAGTTCATGCACTCTCTCTCCGGACTGATTGTCAATCTCCTGAAGCCGCGCACAGAGCTGCAACCAGAGAACATATGTTCTTAATGTCAGGTGATCAGAGAGACATTTTTATTTTCTTTATTTGCTGACCAACCTGTTCATTATGTTCCTGCAGGTCATCAACATGCTCCAGCATCCCTCCTCTGTTCTCAGCATCCTCCAGCAGGGCTCCTACGTCTAACACGTTGTCCAGGTAGGCCTGGATTTGGACTTGCAGCTTCTCGCTCTCTGTTACCTTCAGGTGCTAACACACAAAAGCACATGATCACATTAAAAGAAAAAAATCATAATCAGCAGTATTTTAAGTATGAGATAGGTCTCAATGTAATGCACTATACTGTGTATAAATAATTGTATTTATTAATTACTTCTATTTCATGTCTAGAGTGACCGTGACCAGTATAGACTGCATTGATGATTAAGGTTATCTTTTATGAAGAAAACATTTTCTTTAGAGAGTCTGCAAAAGGCTGACAATTAAATGGGCAAACTATAATTATCCTTTCATTATCTATTAATACAATGATTATTTTCTTGATTGTATGCTTTGTTAATAAATCTTGAATATTCTCAATCTTGTATACAGAGACTTTTTCTGTTTTTTTTGATCAACTGTCCTAAATAAAGATATTAATTTACAATAAAATGAAAAATGAGCTAATCCCAATAAATTCTTGGCATTTCTACTTAAAATATTAACCAAGCTATTAATTGTTTTTATCAAAATATTACTGATTAGTTCATATCTAAATTTAAGAGAATGGCTATGTTTAACTTGATTTATTAACTGATATAAAAACACATAAAAAGGACAGAGTCCAAAAACCTCTCTCAGTGCCTCGTCAGCGTAATCTGAACCCTGTTGTCCCCCCTTCAAATATATATTCTAATGTGTATAATGAACTGGATCTGTATTATGATCCATATTTGGATCCAATAATTGAGGAAGCTCATCACTATTAGTGATTAATTCACCTTGTCCTTTCATAAATATAATATATTGATAAAGCTGTTTACCCTGACTCCCGGGATAATCATGCACACTCACCTCTAAATACTTGTCCAATGAAAGATGAGTGAACTCGTACTGCAGATGAACACGGAAGTTCATGTTCTCCACTGAATGCACCACGATGTTTATGAACTGCATGCAGGCCACCTACAGACGGCAAGAGGGACGGTTAAATCCCAACCGGACAATCAGAACACAAAGATCCCTTTATTTACGTTACGGTAAACCATCGTGTGTAGGTGGCACATGTGTGTGGACTCACCATGAAGTCGATGTTGCTGTCATCATTGAAGAAGAACTCCATCAGTCTCTCAAAGCGATTCCTTTCTTTGCTCAACTAAAAACAATTATTTACATAAGCATTTTGCAATTGTTGCCTAAATTAAAATGTAGGTGAAAGCAGTGTATTTTTGTTCTTCTGTTTAGAATGATGCACACATGTACGACTGCGCCTATCACAAGATGAGTAATCACACAGGGGAAATTTGGAACAATCGTGTGGCTGAATGAGCAACGGTTGAAGGTCACATGAGGCCACTGCAAAAATGTCAAATGAATAAAAGTATCATTTTGTGTAAAAGTTTCTTAAAGCTAGCAGACTGTCGAGCTTGTAGAATTATTTATAAAATTCTGACACTGGACGACTATCAGGTAAATCAGGTTTGAGACAGTAAGAAAGAATCTTTCATTTGGTGGCTGAACGTCTCCCTACAGAAATAGAATTGTGCTCAGTGTTCCTCTGACCTCTTTGAAATTGTCGAAAGCAGAGAGAATGATGTCATGTCCTCCTCTGACCAGACACACAGCCGCCAGCAACTCCAACACGAGGGCTTTCGTCCTGCAGCAGCACAGGAGAGGTTACTTATGGATCAGGACGGACCCATAACACACGCCGCGTAAACGCAAAAACACTCACCTGGGATTCCTGCTGTTGAGACCGAGCGTGATTTCATTCACACAGCGCGGATGACCCATCACCAGGTTAAAACCAGACTGAGATCAGAAGATAAGCATGGACAGCTCAGTTGTTAAGTTTTTTTTACAGAAATCAAACAGGGGCAAAAACGACATTTGTAGGGGGGGAAACTTGCATGAGTCCCAGGCAGAATGTATGTTATGATGGGCTGTGCACCATAATGGCTGCAGAATGCATGGAGGCTTTACCTGGTAGTTCATGATGGCCCGCAGACACATTATGCACACGTGCACATCATCCCTCTGGATGGAAGGGGACTTCTTCTGCATCTTGTTCACGAGAGTGGAACTTATTCTGCAGATGGATTACAAATAAATAAAAAATAAATATATCGACATCTGACTGCATGCTTTAAAGAAAGATAAGCTACTGAATACAATCTAGTTGATGTTGAGGCCAAGAATGGAGAACAATTAGATGAATATATATGAAATAGCGAAGTTGGAATGTGGAATATGGAACTTGCACTGTTGTATGAAATGTGCTATCTAAATAAAGTTGCCTTGCCCTGAGTTGGTCGAACAATCAGAGTTGTCACTATTTATGAAAAGATTGAGTTTTCACCCTATTTCATCTATCTGTATGTTAAATTTGCTGTGGTGCCAAATAAAAATTCTAATCCAACAGATTTAAATGCTTGTCCAGAAATCCAGTAAATTGATCCAGTTCAACTAAACTTTTTTTATAAGCTAGCTTAAAACCAGGCGAAACAACTAAAGAGCAGTCCAAGAAACGTTGAAAAAATCTGTTTCATTGAAGAGTAGAACTACATGAAAATGTAACCACTTCTCTTTTTATTAAGTTTCTAAAAATATTATTACTCTTAATTTAAGTTGGTGTTTTAGCATAATTTCTTTGTTTGAATGGTTTGTTTTGGTGGCTTAAGTTAGTTTTTTTTTAGTTATTCATTAATATATTTTTTGTGACGTCATCTCGTCATGTTATTGTATTTTGTCTGTAAAATGCTTTCTTGGGTCTGTATTAATTAAAATATGATTATAAAAAAAGAGCTATTCAGTCAATAAATAATAAGGTCACATAATAAAATCACAAAAACTATGCTTAAAAAAGACAACAAATAAGATAAAAATCCAATTTCCATCTTAGGTTAAAAGACAAGAAGTAGAGATCTGATTTGGTGAATGATTTAAAAACAGGCCGTGTGGGCGCCGACCTAATATGGAGGGGAAATTCGTTCTACAGCCTGTAGGCTGAAACATAACAACTCAGTTTGGTTCTGTATATCTCGAGGTAACTAAATGTGACTGGTGGGTTATGGTTGAGGTCTGTGCTTTAATTCTGTTTTTTATGAAGATTTGAACCGGAATATCCCAAAAAAGAAAATTTGTGAAAAAGCAGAACGCGTTCAACTCAACATGATTCACCACTTCAAAGAAAATAACATGATATCTTGTGACCTCTGTGATCGACATCACAACATTTCCTCTTATATGACAGAAAAGCGATCAGCCACAACATTAAAACCAGCGACTGGTGCTAATATTATGGCTGATCAATGTTTGCCATAAATGTATATATTCTCTCTCTGTTGAACAGAGATAAACGACACATATCCAAACAAAGAAACATCCTAATGTAACTGTGCAGTGCATGATGAAAGATGTAACATTATCAGCCAGAACATTAGACCCGGTAGCTGGTAATCCCTTTGTGGCTGATCAATGTGTGGTCAGAGACAGTATTCACGGTGAAAGCTCTACATAACTCAAAGAACAGCTCCAGGTCTGTTTTTTCTCTACTGCAAAGCTCTATCAAGGGAGGGGCCTCTTACCTTACTGTCAGCGCACGAGCAGCTCTGGTCATCCCATGTGGAGGGGAGCTGCTGGGACTCTTAGTCAAGTCTTCCATTGACCGCTGTGATGCTTTTCCTCTGTCTGACACGGTGCCCCCGTTTTCAACACCCTCAGTGTCAAACCTAAAGAGTATGGAAAAAATAAATCCAAAATGATCGATTATTCAATTTGAAAGAGCATCATCAGTTACTGAGAGTTTTCAAACCATCCTTCTGCAACTCACGGGGCGTCACTTTGTGCATGGGACAGGTACTCCACCAGAACGTCCATACCTTTGTTCTGCTCATTGAGGAACTCTTGGGCCCATCTATAAGAAAAGAAGAAAAAGACTGAAGGCCCTCAGATTGAAAGAAAGTAACTACAAGATGTTACACATAATGAATGTTAAATTAATTAAACCTGTACTCAATTCAATGCAATCAATGGTATATTGTGATTCAAACTTTCTTGATCTAAGAATAATCCTCTTCAACCAGGATTGTGCTGCAACCAGAGGATAAGGGTTCCAAACATTAGATAGATGCAGTGGTTTATAGTCTTACTTAACTTAC
The DNA here is from genome assembly GCA_009660295.1 of Lophius piscatorius. Lineage (NCBI taxonomy): Eukaryota > Metazoa > Chordata > Actinopteri > Lophiiformes > Lophiidae > Lophius > Lophius piscatorius. The sequence goes on along the minus strand of VRLP01000796.1, from coordinate 114,471 downwards.
TTACTTAAGTACCGTACTTCAAACACATTTGAGGTATGCATACTTAACTTGAGTATTACCCTTTTTCTGCTACTTTATATGTTGAATTCACCACATCTCGGACGATATACACTTTCTACTTCACTACATTTATCTGACAGCTGCAGATACAACTTCATTTTCAGATTACAAATTTAAATGTTTTTCAATTAAATTGTTCAAGAAAATCTAAACATTCTCCATCATCTTATTTAAAGTTGACCTTTAAGAGATACTGTATGTTGAAATTTAGTTCCCACTGGACATAAATTCTATAAAACAGCTATGAGGATGTTAAGCTACTGTACGGCATAAAGTAATCAAAATACCTCAGAATTTAACATCTACAGCACTAAGATGGACCTATAAATTTATGCCAGGAGAATATTAATACAGAACAAACTGCTTTATCGTATAAAACTATCTCCAATTTGTACTTAAGCAAGTACTGAGTAAATGTACTTAGTTACTGTTTAACGATATCAACCTTTAAACTTTACAACAGGAATTTGAATCAATAACATCCTATATGATCGTAAAACATTGAGAGACCATTTGACTTTCATGCTTTAAGTACCTTTTGCTGATTCTACTTTCATACTGTTTCTTAAGTAAGCTTTGGAATGCAATACTTTACTAGTAGTATTTTAAAAGTGTGTTGAAAGTATTTTTACTCAGGTACAGGACCTGAAGACCTTGTCCACCACTGATGACTAAATGCCACTGCCTGAGCTGGTTTGCTCATTACATTTTCTACTGGTAAACGGAAATTTCATTCGACAGTCGTCCTCTGATTGTAGCCTGTGGTGCAGTAAAAGATAAACAGCTGAATGCTCAGTCACCACTTAGAGACCGTATACCTCACCAAAAGCAGCGCAGTTTACAGTTTTAGTCATAGTATTGCACCTGCTACCATGTAAACCGTTGGTTAAATATCTGCTAGATCTTATGGAGATGTCTTTGTATTGTTTTTATCCATAAAGTTGGAGCTAAGGTCTATTCACTAACCCCACACAACAATGTTGAAGACTGTTGTTCAGACTTTTAAATAAAAAGTCGGAATTCTTATGATGATCTGGATCAGTGCCAAAACATAACAGCTAAAACTCTACCTAAAAAAAAATCTAACTAATAACTTTTAACATTTTTCTAATCCTGATGACACACAAAGAAAACTCTTTGGCTCTCTGACAACTCTTTGACAGAAAAAATAATGTAACTTACTTGTGCCTCTTTATTAAGGTAGCTGTGGAGTTTCGGCCATTAGCTTCACTATGCCACCAACTTTTTAACAATTTCTCCTTTTGTTATAACATCCATATATAAAACAGTCTTTAAACATAAACACTTGTTTACCAAGAATAAATAAATAGATCTGTTGTTGAAATATGGCTGGACATAGTGCTTTACAAAACGGATGATCTAAGCCTGGAATATAAGAAATGATGTCAGAAACAAATCAGAAATGTAAAACAATAATATCGAAAACATCCGCTATGACTAAAACAGTCGACACAGAAAAAAAAAAACACATAAGTGAACATCACACAGAAAACAAGTAGGGCCCACCCCATCTCCACTTGCTCACCCAATGTGATTGGTGCGAAGGGATATCTCTAAATCTTTTAGGACCTGGGTTGCATCTTGGATCCGTTTCCTCGGCTGAAACAGGATCAGAGGTGAGAACCATGACATCATTGTCTGGAAATTAAAAATGAAAGGATGAGGATGATTGATGCTTGACACTGACCCTGCGAGCCACCAATCCTTGATCCTGGTAGAAGCTCTTGATCTTGGTCAGGTAAGCAGACGGGGGGCTCTTCACTTGGAAACGCTCCTGTGGATGGAGGATTCACAGAGAACAGATTTAAACGTAGTTTTGGGCTTACTTCATCTACTAGCATACTTTATCTGAAGCTACTATAACCTACAGTGTGCAGCCACACCCTGTGTTTCCATTCTTACTTCTTTATTCAATTGCAACCACAGAAAACTGCTGCAGCGTTTTCACTCTGCTCTTTGCAATCATATGCACACACCCATAACGGTTTTGGCCTTGTTTCAGTGAAAGCAGCGCTGCAAGAGTCCTGCACCGATTGGTCACGAGTTATGTTCACAGTTACGCTCATAACGCAAAAGGTCTCACCTGATCACAGACTAATTCCCACTTCTTGTCATTGTCATACTGACTCAGCAGCTTGAGTTTATCTGGAGGCAGGTTCATGTAGCTCTGAAGGACAGAGTAGAAGAGAATAGTAGAAGAGATTCAGGATTAAAATGTTCATTCTTTATCAGTGCTGCTTATACAACATTATTCAGAATGACAAACCACAAGTTTGCTTTGAATGTAGAGCTGAAGGTTGTTGGCTACCTGCCGGAAGTCAAATGTCTGTATGCATGCTTTGATGTATGTCAGGATGTAAAGTGTATGTCAGAAAATGAATAAAGAAACTATTCACTAACTTCAGAGCCTTGGTGCATGTGATTTTGGTATGACAATTCAGCTGGAAATTAACTGTCAACAAATACCTGCATTTTATTATCTGATGGTCTTCTTCTCCCAATTCTATCCGGCCCTATGGTGTAACACAATATTATTGTGGCCGCTGCCACAGATGGTGTGTGTAAACACAATGACTGAAAAACTGTTCCATCAATCATTTTTCCAATTTTACGCCCAGACGTCTTCTTCACGTGAGGAAGAACTGCATCGATTTTGGGAGAGGTTGGTTGTATTTTTCTTACACTAGGTTGAGCTTTATCTCCAAACATTTTTGGGCTTTAATCTTGTAACTGTTGGTCCGATTTAGTCTATCGGATATCTTTTTTATATATATAATTTTTTACCCACTGGAAAGATTTTTTATATATATATTTTTTTTTTTTTTACAAAAAACACTGCTTTTCGAATATAACTCTTAATATTTTGTGTGTTTTAGTTAATTTGGTGCATATGAATCAATATGAGGAAATCTATCTTGTATAATGTCATATTTTACTCAACAGAGAGAGCTTTCTTTTTTAAAACACTATTTTGGGGGGGATATAACCTCATGACCGTAGGTCCGATTAAGTCCAAATTTGGGGCTGACAGAAACACAGTGAAAAAGTATCAAAAACCTAAAAGTTGAAGTGAATCTGAGCTCTCCAGAAGATCCAGGATTTTTATGTTTGCTATCTTAATGATTATGAAATTTCCAGGTAATTAATAATAAACTACATGATGGGTTCTGATGGAACATTGTTAAAGTGTTGGGCATATATCAAAGATGCATTTATTGGATTTTGGAGTGGGTCAAGATATAGGAGTGTATTCAGGATGTTTTATCTTAAAAAGGATCAAGAAATCTTTGATTATATAGTATATATGTTCAGTTCCCCTGTGAGGATTAATAAAGAATCCATCTATCTATTGGTTCCTGGTTTTGCACCTGATGGAAGATTCAAGCATGGAAAAGATTTAAAGACAAGTCTGATGATTCCAGTTACCATTGTAGAATAAAGTCAAGCAGCGATTTGTAGTCTGTTTTTCACTTTTTCTAAACGAGAAAAAAAAAGAAAAGGAAAATGGTTGTTTTGCATCGACCAGCTTGAACTTTATACCCAGTGGGGCAAGAGAGGGGTCTCATCCTGAGAAAAAACAAAACATCTGGGTAAATGTTCGCTAACAAGATGCGTGAGCGTTATCGGTATCAGAACTTCCCTGATGTTCGAAACCCTGCAGAAATGATGCACATTTCACATTTCCTTGCAAAGTTTGTTGTGCAACAATTGGAAAATTTTGCTAAAAGAGGAAGTGAGATCATATGTTTCATGTCACGGCTGAGAGGGTGTTGTGTGCAAGAGATAGTTACCTTTATGCATTTTTCAAGTGAGCATAATGCATCACATGGATAGTATGAAATTAATGTAAAGCCTCACGCCTACTCATATGGGATTATTTCCATTGACAAAAAGCATTGGTTTTCACAACCCTACCCCTTATGTGAAATAGTCACAAGAATGTGTTTTCTGTGAAAAGTCTAACTTTGATCATAACTCTTTCATTAGGCTGTAAAAATTCAACTTCTCTCACGAAAGTCCGCCAGTTGCTCTCTAAACAAACTTTCCTTTAACCAGTTTTTAATCCAGATGTTATTGATGTTAAAATTGTGTCAAGGTTCAATCTTAGGTCCGACTGTATTTTCTTACAGTCGGACCTAACAGTGTGTCATACATTCTGATGACACACTGATTCATCGTCCTATGACACTGTCGGACCTCAGAGGCCTGGACCTGGAGTCTGGATGGCACAAAACAAAATCTAAATCAGCACTGAAACTGTTCAGGCCTCTAAACACCATCAGCCCCATCAAAGTTCACCCTGGTCCAGACAGATTTGGTGTTCGTTCAACCAATCAAAACACTTGTCCAGTAAATCTTTTTTTTTGTGTAAATTTGCCAGCTTGGGAAATTGACTCACTGAATCAGTGAGTTCTTTTGAATATCTTCTCTTTATTCTTAATCCTCTTTATATGTTTTTAGTTGCCTTATGGATGCCATCCTCGATTCATTTGTTTCTTATGGTATTATTGCTTTTATTTCCGATGTGATGTCATCTTTAATGGCGGCACCGCGGTAGAGTGGGTAGCACAGTTTTCTCTGTTTCTCACTGTCCAGAAACATGCACTAAAGGTGAATTGGTGACTCTAAATTAACCTAGGAGAGAATAAAAGTGTGAATGGTTGTCTCTACCTGTCCGTCCTGTAATGAACTGGCAGGTTATTACCTGCCAGTTCATTACAGGAACTGGCAATGAACTACCATGCCTCTTGCCCAATTTTAGTTGGGATATTCATCATCTTTTTTTCTTCTATAATCTTTTACTGTTTTTATTTTGTGATATGATGTCGTCATTATATTGCTTTGCAGCCATAACTCTTTTTTTTTAGTTTATTGACTGTCATTCTGATAATCTCAAATCTTTATCTTGTCTTGTCGTATTTCATCTGCTGAGTATCTTACTCCTTTTTTGTCTTCTTGGTTTTAAAAATGTATAATCTCTGTCTTTCAATTGTTTATCCTTTTGTCGTTTTATTGTCTTATTACCTTCTGAGTTTCCTGTCTCTGCTTTGCCTTTTAAAGCACTTTGTCAATATTTGTGTTTAAAGGTTCTATAAAAATAAAGTTGTCACTATTGGTGCTTTTACTATTAGTTTTTGGTAACTTTCATGGGCTATTTGGATGTTTATGCGCACTTCAGGGTTTTTTGTTTTTTTGATTTACCGGAAAAATTGATTTTAAAAACCTTTAAAACCCATTTTCCATATTTTCATTGTCGCAGCATTGACAACCACTCTTGTTCCCTTGCATCCAACATTAAAATTTTTCCATTAAACAAATCAGAAGTAACTTTCAAACACATTGAATATCAAATATTATTCATAATTTCCATTGAGGAGGAAACATCTTCCTTGGCTGATTTTTATAGTGTTTTTATGTAGTTTTATGTCTCATAAAGCAGAGATGAACTCATTTAAATTTAGTGACAGAAGATATTCATGTTGACATTCCAGCTTCTTCCGGTTCGTTATTCATACATCTACACCTTTACCTGGACACCAGATATGCTCTTCATCCACAGATCAGAAGATTTTCTCCATCCCATGACTGAACTGGAGCATCATATAAATAGAAAGGAGGATAATACAGAACTATAACTTGAAATAATGTTTTGCTTAACTTGATTTATCCCCATCTACAGTGTCAAAAACAATGAAAGAGTTCAGTCATTACCGCATCCCTAAAAGGAAACAAGAAGTTTTCATTTTTATTCTGTGTTGTGTCAGATGCTTAAACACCTCATCAACAAGCTTCTCCACATTGTTGTAAGACTGCTGATCAGTGCTGAAACAGTTACTTTCCGGTCTTATGGCCTGTGTCGAGTAAAGCTATTGCTCAACTTCCCGTTAGGACACTAGTCAATGTTCTCCTAGTCTGATAAGTTTGAATCTAACAGGAGAGGATGATGTTTATAGATCAGTGCAATGCTGATTTATTAGCATTAGACTCGTTTCGGTTTACAGGTTGGTCCATCTAAAGAACTTGTGAAAAGATTCCCCTCAAACTCGGTGTGAGAATGTAACAGACATCTTTAATATTTGTAAAGATGTGGATAAAGGAGTAGATCCACATTTTCCACAATTCCTACAAAATCGCCAGATAAGGCATCTGCACATATATATCATACATTAAGTAATATATGTATTTACAAATAGCCACTCACCAGCACCACATTGAAGCGCTCCTCCAGCTCATCCTCTGCTGGCATGGGCAGTTTGGGGGGAGCCGGCTGCTTCTTCTGCAAGGTTGGAGTGGGGTCACTCATCCCAGACGCTGAGTTCCTGACCTCCCGGCCCTCAGTCTGTTCCTGCACCGCCCCTCCTGCAGCTGCATTCCCCATCACTAATCTCCACAAGTAATCCAGGAGGAAAGCTTTACACAAACCTTTTCTCTTGAGAAATCTGTTTACTCTGAAACAGTGACAGAAGGTTTTCACTCCAACTGACTACGCCAAGCACTCAATCAAAGTGTGTCTCTGGATCTTCAGGGTGAGGCACATCAAGCCTCTGGTCTATCGAATCCGTCTTGGTCCTGAGTACAGGATGGCTGAACAAAAGTAGTTTATCCTCATGTTGGTCCTCTCATTCACGGAAGCCCCTCTGTCTACAAGCAAACAAAAACCCACCTATGTCTCATTTCAATTCTCTGCACAAGTTGACAGGAGCTGATCTGCTGCATGAGCACAGAGGAAGGAGAGGGGAGAGTGACACAGACAGAAACCACAGACGCTCAAAAGCAGAACAGAAACTTCCTGTGCATGATAGAAACATAACCCAGGGTGGAAGATAAACATGGTAACTGTCAGGCCTACCATGCATGCAGTAGGGGGGTTGATATCTTACGAATGGAGGAAAGCAGAAGTGCCTACATCTAAGGAAACATGTAAGCAAAGCAGGTGCTCATGTAAACCAACAATTGAAGGGAACGCGGCATGTTGATGTTAAAGTCTGGTGTTGGAAACGTGGAGATGATTGTCCAACACTGCCCCTCTGTGCCCGAAGCCGAAGAACAGAAGTTTGGATGATGCATTTGATGTCTCATCGGAAATTATAAATATACCAATTAATCTTGAAATCCTTACATTTCAAATCGAAGTAGGACTACACATACTTTTCATGACGAGGAAAATCGGTTTTATGTGGGAAAATGAAAGATTTAACCTTGTGCACGTATTATTGATTGATTTACTATCGTATTGCTTTACCGAAGAAAAATCTCCCATTTGAATTTTAACAATCTCATGTGTTTTTCTTATCAAAAACAACAATCATCAGGAGAGATCTATGATCATATCTGCGTAGAAGCGAAAGACTCGGTGCACCGGCTGCTTTATATTATTCTCAATATACTTTCCTCTGGACCATCTTTTGCTTAAAAAATGTAATTAGAAAAAAGATAAAAAGCTCAATTATGTCATGATGTAACTGCGGGAAACAGGAGAAATTCTCCATGCCTAATAGAATAGAATAGAATAAAATACATACAATAAAATTTTAGCAACTCTTGGATTAGCTCCTGACAGCGTGGGAAATACAAAATTCAAAAATATAATTTAAGCACAAGAAAAGGGCATATAGAAGGAATACTGCAAGAAAGTTGCACTGAATGTACAATATTTCACCTAGATTGGTAATTCCTATTGCACTTGAAGAAATTCCTAATGCACTTAGACTTCAAATGTACATTTGCAGAGAGAATATTACGACTACTAATAATATTCTATTAATACTTTTCATACAGTGAAACAGTCCCGTTTGATTCAAGAAACATGTCAGAAGCATATCAAGTGCTCGAAAATAACACCAAAGCCACCAGCTATTTGTCAGCGAGAAATCACTTCTTATACTAATACTACTTCAAAGATATCAAATACATTAAAAATCCCGGCAGTGAGATCCAGGTTCGTACAGGTGCTCATTATTTATCTATTTTTAACATAAGCAGTACTTTTACTTAAAGAAAATCATTTTGATTTGTTGACTGGATCCCGTTTTCCAGAAGAGCTTTAAACATCGAATCCCTTATGGTGACTATTTTGGGTTGAAATCAAGAGTTGAGTATCTAGGAACCAGGATTTCCGTGCAGCACCTGAATGTAGCAGAAGTAGTTGTTTTTTCGCATTCCAAAATGACGGACCCGGCTGCTTCCCCAGAGGACTACTGGAGAGTAAGTTATTGTTGTTTTTTTACCATGCATTTTCACTTATGACGATTCATCCACCCGTCATGGGATAGCCGTGTCAAGTGTCAAACGTCGTTTTGTTTTAAATTCAGAAGTTGTTTTAACGCCGATGGGACTCGAGGCTTTGTTAGCCTACGGTTAGCATTGGCTACCTAGCCTGCCAATATTAGTTGAGTAAACAAAACGTTCAACAAGGTAACCAGTGTTGTTTTATTAACATTAGTTTTGACCTAAATACAACCACACCCACCTGGAACTGATATTTATTTTTGTAAATTTGATATACATGTGCTTTGCACGTCAAACTGAAGTGTAGCGACATGTAAAACAATCTAATAACGTTCAAATTAACAGCATTAAATAAATCAGTACTGATCTGAAAATGGTCAGTTGATGAACTTTGCCATGTCAAAGTTATTGACTAAACGTTTTCCTCGGGACGATGGACAACGTTGTCATCATCTGCTTGCATTAACTCTATATAACTGCAGATATCAATATGCAAAATGAAATGTTTCCCATCTAGGTCAGTTCACGCTCTTCATGTCTGGGACTAAATGAAGTTACTGATATGAACATATCAATGTTTTGCAGAGGATAACCTTTGGTCATTGTTTTAGTGGGGGATCCAGATTTGATGAAATCAAAATGACCATTGTGTCGTCTGGAGATGTGCTCTACATCAAGCTGTCCACATGTGATTGAAGAAGTAATTTAGTGCAGCATTTTACCCCCCACATGTTGTAAATTGGACGAATCAGGGCAATCCTCAGCGGGGGATTAGACTTTATATGAGGTAGCTATTGGTTTATTGTTAATGTATTTGGGGAGGCACAATTTCCCCATTGTCATTGCAGCCGCTTAGCTTCTATTTTCTCTCTTTTCCATCTTCTGTTGTCTGATGATGGCTCAGCAAACCGATGGGGCTTTCAGCGACAGTGGTTTTGACCCCAGTGAGTATTGTATTTGTCACGACTTATTTTTCATTTCTGTTCAAGCTATTTAATAATTATAATAATAATAATACATTTAATTTATAACGCACTTTACATTTGGATCAAATCTCAAAGGGCTAAATGTGATGGTAATCCTGTGCTTCTGTGCTCCGAGATTAGCATCAAACTATGTTTTTAGTCCTATAGTGAAATGTCTCTGATGCCAGCTGTCTTGTTTTGTAGGTTTTTTTTCTGAAACCACAAGAAAAGGAACCGTTGTCTCCAGGGAAAACAGCATTGGCTCGACTAGTGCCTCTTCAGTACCAAATACAGGTATTATAAGGGTAACAGAGGAGATCGGATTGAACATCACTTACAATTTGAAGAGAGAATTTGTGTTCCATTTTGATCGGGATGTGAATAATTTCTCCCTTGAGAATGCCTCACATTGAACAAATCCATTGTCACAAAGTTTTGTAGCTAAATTGTGTGAAATATGAAATGATATTATAATGCATTTGTTTATCACCATTCACAAATTAAGAATGAATTGTTAAACACAGATGGAGATTGCCTCTTTCTTATTAAATAGGAAAAAACTTAATAGCTATGCAATTCACAATGCATATAGTTACTTTCATAAGGATGTAAAATAGCTTAATCTTATGAAGATCTCTAAAACCATGTTGTTGTTTTATGCATCTTATGCATAAAACAGCTAACTTATGCATTTTATGCATCTTTATAACTACTTTTCAGGCTCTGTCAACAGTGTTATATGAGTTGCTTCTATCACATAATGTTCTGTGTTGGCTGGTTTAATGTGCTTTACAGCTATTGATAGAACATGATTGAGGCATGAATCAGATTTTCTGAATCCTGTTGACAAAAAAAGATGTTAAAATGATCGAGCTAGCCCAAGTTAGCTAAATTTGTGTGTTTGGGGAAAAAAAGTGGACAAAACCCAAAAAGGAACACCGACTCAAGAATAATAAAAGGGTTGCATATTGTAATCAAATCTATAAAAACATAATCTTTATGGGAAAACGCAGTCTCAGAAATATTTAGTTCGGTCTCAATAGAGCAATCAGGCAGACCAGAATTGCACTGTATAAGTACTATTTGTTAACGTTTACAGACAATGTTGCATTGGTCGGTTTGCCAGAAGATATCCAGTCACTGTCTAGGGTCTGAGGCATTTTTTTAATCTGTGTCTTTTTTTTAAAACTCTTTTGTGTATCTATTAATCAGATGATGAAGATAGTGACTACAGACATGAGACGTCATATAAAGATTCTTATAAAGATCGACGGAGACAAGCACACACACAGGCTGAGCAGAAGCGTAGGGATGCTATCAAGGTAAGACTAAAGCAGATTCTTTGACTCTATGCAGATGATTGACTTCATTTATTTATTTATTTATTTATTTAAAAGCCTTAACAAAAAAAAGGGAGGGAGAACCCACTTTTTTCGTTGGTGCTTAGGACCCTTTAATAAGTGAATGTGAGAGAGTGGTTCGCTGTCCACTAGAATTCCCTAGTTGAAAATCTTGGAGAGGTTTTTGCCAGTCCAACTATCCTCCTCACAGTGTGTGGGGTCAGTTCGCTTTGGAGAGATTTTCTTGTGTCCGTTGCCAGATAATGTGCAGCTCTGCTTCTTTTTACCACACATCATCGCTGTATTATCTCCTCTCTTATTGTTAAAAAAAAAAAAAAATGACAAAGAGAGTTAGGTCTGTGTTCACCTCATATTTATTCCTCAGTAAATCAGCAAGTCATTTTTCAACACTTCAGAGTTCCTACTAAAGCAGGGAAACCTCAAAATATGAAATAGGACTGGAAATAAGCTTCAGTTACCTCTAAGTCCCAGGTTTTCCTAGGGGTGCCCAATAATTGTGGCATACGCATTTTAGACAAAAGTGTTTATTTATGTTAAGAATGTATTGACATTTTTTTTATTTGTTACTTTAGTAAAAGGTTAAGGTTTCTTTCAAAATAATTTTAATTAACAATCATTGGAATAGATATTTTTGCATCTCATTTTATTATTTTTTTGAAAAAGGTACCAATAATTCTGGAGGACACTAGTTCAATAAATGCAAAGATATCTAACAATAATAAAAAAAAAAGAAGACACGGCTTGTTAGTTGTAAGAAACCTTAACGATGCTCACATTAAATGGATGACTGGCAACAAGTAAATACAATTTAAAGATGACGATAAAATAAATAAAAAAAACTAAAGACAATTAAGAGCAATGGGTTACCATCCATAAGATCAGCTGTTAAAACTTGGAACCACCTCAGATGTATTATTGGGGTTAGTTAAAAGTTTTTTTGGGAGCAACTTCAAAGTTTGTGGGACACCATAAGAGAAAGCAGTTTTTCTGTATGAACCTTAGGCGATCTCACAGTGAGCCATGTCTGTTATCGAGTTCAATGACAACCAATATTCCAGGGTTGCATGAAAGGAGCTTTTGTAAAATATCTTCATAAATAAAGAAAAACATGTTGGTCCTCACTCTTTGAAAATGTGCATATTCTTAGACATCTTTTCCGGTTATTGAAAACTCTTATTTTCTAACTTTAGAAAGGCTACATTGACCTCCAGTCTATAGTGCCAACCTGCCAGCAACAATCTGAATTTGCAGTAGGAGCACAGAAGATCAGCAAGGCTACAGTCCTGCAGAAAAGTAAGATATGATGTTATCGACACATACTTAAGTACTCATTTTTGTCCTTTGAAATAAATGTTAGATGGGAATATTAGATGGGGGAAAAATCCAAGAGTCTATTCTTTGCTATCTATCATAAAATGTGTTTTTGAATACATTTTCCTCAGCCCTAACAGCCGATCTGCATTATCCGTCTGTTCATCAAGTTAAATTCTGTCTACATTAAACATGCAATACTTCCTTCACCACTGTTGCAAATGTGCTTCAGATATTGTACATAAAATGTTTTAGTTGCGTCACAGCTTTATCATGGTTATCATTAGAACATATACCCGAAAACAAGTCAAGAAATACTTGTTGCTACGAGTATCTGATCTCTGGTAAATACTCATTTTATGCATTTTTGTTTCTTATTTATGTTTTTCTGATCAGTTAGATTATTTATTTCTAAAGAGACTACATCTATTTAATTGTCTGTTCCTTTTACTCTTCCCTGTTTCTTTTCAAACAGGAGATTTATATCTTATTTATTTAATAAATTTCTACGTTTTTATTAAGTACATAAAAGTATCAATAATACTGATTCAATGATACTCTCTGAATTAGTTAGAATCTCATACTGTTGCAACCCCTGATCCAAATTAACATATTCAAATCACCTAAGTTCCGTAGAAGGATGGTGAAAAATAATCAAATAGCATGCAGAGATTTTTGTTTGTTTTATTATTGTTAAAATAAAACAAAATTTGTTATTACTATTTTATAAGACTCAACCTCTCGGAAAATGGAAACATAAAATCTGAATTAAGTGAATAAATCCCCGACTTTTTCTTTTTTCTCTCGCAGCGATCGACTATATTAATTTTCTTCATAAAGAGAAGAAGAAGCAAGAGGAGGACGTTTCAATTTTAAGGAAAGAAGTGTTGGCGCTGAAGATCATGAAAACGTACGTCAGCGTTTCACCAACTTTCTCAGCAAAGGGGTTTTCCTATAACTTACCCTATAGCCCCACTTGTTGACAATTTAAGACGTCCTGATTAGTTCTTCATCTGATTTATTTTTCATTATAAAGAAATATTGATCTCATAGAAAAGAACCTATCGAGTCAAAAATGACACATTAAGATCTGATCTGTTCTGACAACTCTAAAATGAAACGGTGCACTCTCAAGTGAAAGCTTTAAATGCTCTGAAGATCTTTCAATATTCTTCCTCTGATCTTGCCCTGTCCTCTGCTTCTTTCTCTTTCACACCAACCAACTGCATGTCCTCTCTCACCACATCCAGAAATTTCGTCTTTGGTCTTCCCTTTTTCTCCTGCCAAGCAGCTCCATCATCCTTTTACCAATAGATCCACGTCTCCAAGACATCTAACCTTGGCTGTCCCTCGGATGTGCTCATTTCAATCATGTCCATCATATTCACTTCCAAAGAACATCTTCAACTCTGCCACCTATTAATACTTATTTAATTAATACCAAATTGTCTTTCCTAATAGGAACTATGAGCAAATATTGAGAGCCCACCAGAACAACCCACTGCAGGGAGAGGATCAAGTGTCAGACCAGGTGAAGTTCAACATCTTTCAGAGCATCATTGAGTCCCTGTTCCAGTCCTTCAGTAATTCTGTATCAATGAGCAGCTTCCAAGAACTCTCCGCCTGCGTCTTCAGCTGGATCGAGGAGCACTGCAAGCCACAGGTCAGAAAATCTACCGGTGCATCATTCATAAAACATCAGTCATACAAATGTCAAGTCAGGTTTGTGTTTGGAAGATAATCAGAGTGTATGTGCTTCCTCTGCTCTGTCCTAGACACTGAAGGAGTTTGTTGCAGGTGTGCTCCAGCAGCTCAACGGGCAGCTCTATTGATCGGTGAAACCTCCAGACACCCAGACATTGACTTTGGGATCGCTCTGTCCACACAGGGTGGAGTAAAAACTCCAATTATCCTCAGGCCACACCTCAATATTCACCCTCACTGTAGCTCAGCCATGACTCCCCAAATGCAATTTGGATTACCTCAACCCTCAAGGGAAGAGATGAAAATTATAAATATGCTATGCTTCAGATTTTTTTAAGAATGTTTAAGCATTTGCTTATATATATTTCTAAGATTGTTCTGTTTAGATATGCAGGTCAGAAGAGTTTGTGACCGTAAATGTTAAATGAATGAGGTGGAAACATTGGTGTGGACAAACATGCAGTAACCGTTGCCCTCGCTGAGATAAATCTAAACCAATACTCCTCTGACACTTCTTTTGATTGTATTGTCTGTGCAACCAATACAGCGGGCGTAGATTGACAGCAGAATACTGATCCAAAGAGCTTGTCTCAGTGTCAGTGCACCGACGCTGAGTCAGCAATTCCACTCCTGAACTATGGCAAATAACGACACTAATGCAGGGTAACCGTCCTATCTCCTCACTATGCGCACTCAGGAGCACGCTTAACAGTGCATTATCACTCAGATTTGGCTGTGACGACTTCATTGATGACAGATGACAATTTGCAATATGGTTGAAATAATTAAGATATCTTTTTTTTCTTATTATGTAGACTTTGCCAGTGAGTACGCTACATACATAGCCATTTAGTTGCAGTGATACATCATGTATTTATTTGGGAGATTTCAGTGTTCATTGTGATGAAACTTTTAAGTGTATTCAACATTAAGCTCTTTTTTAAATTGAGAAATAAGTTGCTTTTCTTATCAGTACGTTTATTCTAAACGGTGCAATAATCAACAGGACTCGGTGGAAGCTCTGTCACTGTTGAGGTTTCTGTTGAGAACAATGCAGAGATTTATATCCGCTGTACTGAACTACTTTTTGGGGGTTTTTTGTACTTTTAAACACAAGATCGCATCGATGTACTTGATAGCTTGTTTTGTTTCTAGTATCTTAAATAAAATGTCATATGGATAATCCATTCAATAAAAAGTGCTTTTACTGTTCCTTCAAAATATTGTTTTGTTGGTCAAGTGTTTGTTTTTTTTACAAAAGCGATCTCTGTAGCAATCAAAGAATGACAATGTAGAATGGTATGAAAAACTATTGGCTGAAGTTCAGAGTAAACATCCAAAGAACAGAAGGCCTCCACCACTTCAATAAAGTTAAAGGCTCCAGTAATCAAAATATAATGAGCAGAAATGTCATCCAGGGGATGAACGTTGAGGTTAAAGAACTTGCTAACCAAGAACAACATAAAGGCTTGTCTGAATTTCACCACACACTTATGATGTACGTCAAAGCTTTTGGTAGAATATTTTATGAACAAATGTGTCAAAAGTTGAAATGTTGAGAAGATAGGAGACATTAAACCTGCCAAAAACCAACCAAAGAATTTCACACAGAACAATCCCTTCAGTCAACCGTGGCGGTGGCAGTGTGATGTTTGGATGAATTGTTGCTTCAGGGCCAGGAGGGCTCACCATAATTGAGGGAAACATGAATTCTGCTTTCTCAAATATTCTGGAGGAGAATGTCAGGTAATCAGACTGAGTTGATGCTCACGCACAACTTGGTCATGCAGTGAAGTAAGTCTAAAAATTTGACAGTTTAGATTGAGATACACAAAAGTATAGAATAAATCAGGAGGGATGAAATTTGGACATAGAAAGCATCAGACAACAGGCACAAATATGAATTCTGTCAAGAAAACCTCACTAACATTTAATAACTTAAGAGGAAAAAACAGAAACGGAACAGTCAGAAGAATGATGAACGAAGATGAAAGGGAATAATGGGAAACGTCACATTAATACCTGAAGGGTAATCATGTACGCTTTAAGAACTGTGGCTCTTATTTTCAGTTCAAAAAATATACAAGACCTGAAAATATAAGACCAAAATATCAGTTATCAAAGCTTCATTTATGTTTTCATCAGACTCCGCATAGGTTGTGAGAAAAAAAAAAATTAATGAAGTTGTAGATGACATGAAGTGTTTCTAATGATGTGATAGAACAACAATGTCTCACAAAAACAAATTTTACATACAAATACTCTCAATTGCAAAAGTTTTATATCAATCATGCTTTTATAAATCAAATTGTGTGTGAATAGGAATGTTTAATCAATATTCTTAGCCAAGCACAGCAGAGACGTTGATTGATGAGACCAGGCTGCTCTCATGTACTTGGAATGACCACTTTACAGTCCTCATCCGTCTCCACGCCGACTTCATCCTGTCGGGGCAAAGCAAAACTTTCATTCACTCGGGCTGGGAGGCAAAACATGCATAGTTGGTCGTTTCATGAGCTTACACTCACCAGGAACTCTTTCTTGGTCTTCGGATACCCTTCCAGGATGGCATTCATCATGTCTGAGGCCTGAGAAAAACAAATAAGAGATTCAGGATCAGCAGCCTGTTTTTGAAGACAGCTGATATCTCTTCAACGCAAGTCCTCAGTTCTTATCTCACTTTCCTCGTCTGCATCTACCAGTAGT
The DNA here is from genome assembly GCA_009660295.1 of Lophius piscatorius. Taxonomy (NCBI): domain Eukaryota; kingdom Metazoa; phylum Chordata; class Actinopteri; order Lophiiformes; family Lophiidae; genus Lophius; species Lophius piscatorius. The sequence continues at coordinate 98,114 of VRLP01000796.1, read as the reverse complement.
GATGACGTCAGCGTTTTTTCATCAAGCTGACATTTTTTACGGTATTTCTGCACGTTTCAACAAATTAGATTGAAGATCTTTTATAAAAAAACTATTACAAAATTGTATCAAAGACCTATTTCACAACCATACTGGTTTGTGAACAAACCAGTTTCTGCATTCTTTAAAAAAAAAAAATTTTAATCAAATTTTTAATTTGATTTAATTTAAATCAAAACTAACCAAAACCTATTTAAGAACCTGTACATAATTCCTTAATACTAATTTTACACTTTTTAAAGCCAAAAATTGAAATGATTCAAATTTACGAGACTCACTGTTGCCCTGTTATAATAATTATCAGTTATTTAAAGCATGGCAGCAGATGCTCCACAATACAAATGAAAACTCTTGTTGTGCCCTTATTTATGTTTATTTTATGTAAAACAAACATAAACAGCTGCAAAGAATTTGTGATCATTATTTATTAATTATTATTTTTTGTAACGTCCTGTGCTGTGAGGCAAACCTACACAGTTGGTTGTTTTTCTAATGAATAACATTTATTTATCATCTTAATTTTTATTTATTATTTCATGTTTATTATCAAAGAAACTTCAAAAATAGCACTGGGTTTCTCAGAGAGGAAGTGATCTGTTCGGGCTGCTTGCTTCTGGCCAGCTACCCAAAACTATAGCATATGGAATGTATATTTTTCATTTGTGTTGTGTGACAAATAAAAACAGGATTCATGTTTGAGAAGATAATAATAATAAATAATAATACATTTAGTACATAACGCACTTAACATTTGGATCAAATCTCAAAGTGCTAAAATATATGTATAAGATAGACCACAACATTCATGGGGTTTTTTTCTTTGTAAATTATTGACCACATACCAGTCTCTTCCTCTTTTTCCACTCCTTCAAGTATACATCCCGCTCTTTGTAAACCTGTGGATCAAAATGTTCTGAGTAGTGTACATGAAATAGGTAGAATAACAAATCAGAGGCAGAATAACAAATCAGAGACATCTTGACAAAGTCCCTAAGATTTTTTTCCGAATAATATCATATCCAACCTTCTCTTTCTCCTCTGGCGTTACATGACTGGTGGCCGACTTGATCTTCTCCAGTCGTGCCTTGTACCCCGCACACCCCATTTTCAGCTCTTGGATCTCTGATACAATTTCGGCTGTTGTCAGAGAGCTGGTGAGCTCCTTCACCTCTGTAACGAGAGACCAAGCACAAAACACATCCCCTTTCAAAGAACAAAAACAAAATCACTGTATCTTCGGTCAGACATGGAAATTAAAATTACAAAATTAAATGCATATTTAGACGATATGAAATGCTCTTACTGAAGCAAAACAACAAAACAAAGTTACAATAAAACAAATTTAATACATGGGCCCCCAATCCTGAGACAAATTTACAATCTGCCAGTGGGTACTACAAACAGGAAGGGAATTTTATTGAACTTTTGTGTCATACAAATAGTTGGAGGCAATGTAGGTAAAGTTTGAATTTCATACACAGATTCAAATGTCCAGAATGAATAACTCATTACCAAAATGATGACAACAAACATTGCCTCTTTTGTATCTTGAGTTTGAGTCTTTGTTCATCTGGGCCATTTTTAAATATTTTTGAATTTACCTATTTATACAGTACACCACATTAAATAATGTTTAACATGTCAATGTTGTGTATCTTTCTTTTGCAGAACATTCTCTCTGTGACCGGACAATATATCTCTGGTTTTGTCAATCAACCCTAAACTGAAACTGGCTGGGTATTTAAAGCTAGCACTTTATGGTGGAAGTTGACGTCTATCAGCCGTGATTTGATCACGCATGACGGAATGATCGTCAAACTTAGAGGTTTAGTAATGTAAATAATGAAAAAAAATAAGTAGCCTACTATGGATGGGTATTGTGTGTCCATCAGCGGCCAGCTTCTCCAGAATCACTCCAAACATCAGTGAACTACAGTAAATGCATGACTGAGACATGTTTTGTCATTCAGATCTGCTGCCCTTCGTCCGTGGAATGCCCTCCCTGACCATCTGAGGGCTCCACAGACGACTGAGACTTTTAAAGAAGGACTTAAAACTTTTCTTACCTTTTTAGCAGAACCTATAACTTTTAATTAACATTGCTGCTTTTTGCTCATATTATTATTATATTTATTTTTAATTGATGCTTTTATCTGCTTTAAAAGCAGATAAAACCGTTGTAAAACCGTTTCTCAACCATTGGACTTTGCACTTTAAGATTTGATCCAAATGTAAAGTGCGTTATAAATAAAATGTATTATTATTATTATTATTATTATGTATACTATTCAGCCACAACATTACAACTAATTACCATTTCTTATGGGGCGGATTATCAATGTACAAGAGTGGTTATTTAATCATTTTTAACCATTAAAAAATTCCACAAAAGCATATTTTCTCTAACACAGGAATGTATAACCAACAGTAGTCCGCTAATGTATGGAATTATTTTTGTTAGGTGACACTGCATATCAGTAAAGATTTTTCCTATTTTGTGTTTTCAGCAAAACACAAAATAGACAAAATTTCTCTATTGAGTTAGACAAAAATTTGACAACTTCTCTGATGATTTATGGATCTAGGAAGCTAAAATGTGTGAATAACTCTCCAACTGTTCTGAAGTCAAGTGCAACTGTTTGGTATAAAAGGTCAGCGCCCATCACTCCCAGTGCAGACCAACTACTGGTCTACTGGTCGGTTTATTCTTGCAGTTTATTCATTTATTATATGGGGATGAAAAATGTAACACAAATCATGTAAATCTAATTTTACTTTTGTAGTTTTGTTTTCCAAAATCTTGTTGCCTTTTGCTTTAAGTCAAAGTTTATAATATTTTTTTGAATGATAATCATTATTTAGATATCTATCATGTATATTTGTGTTGCATTCAAACAGTTCAGCACCAGTTCAAATTTGAATGATATTGGCAGAGTATTAACTTGCAGAAATTAGTGGTACAGCCCACCTGCATCAAGCTGTCTGCAGCTCTGAGTGAGGGACTGCACCTCTGTGGTTCGCTCTGTAATCTGACAGTCCATAGCCTTCAGGTCAGCATCTTTCACATCTTTGAACTGAGCCTGAGGGAAAGAACAGCTGATCTTTTTTTCAACTGAAATAACCACACAAAAAAATAACATTTTATCACCATCATGTTTTCTATGCTTACATGCCACACTGAAAAGATATTTCAGATGCACAAACCTGATCTGCAAAATAAATCTTCTGCTTGCCATAGGTCTTCTCCTTTATCTTCCCCTCTAGAGCCAGCTGCTCCATGGTTTTGACAACTGCCTGATAGAAATAAATATGCAATTGATTATTTTAATTCAGGCTCTAAACTATATCAGACATTACATATTAAGAATAGTAAGTACTATTACATTTTTTCCTTTTGCAATGTACCATCTATGGGTAGGAAAGTAATAGTCATTAATAAAAAGATTTGGTCTCTTCAGAGTGCGGTAGTCCTTTACATTAAGAAAGGAGGAACTATACGCAACTGGTCTTGGGTTTTACTGATTATTGCCAATATTTACAACAGAAATTTCAAAAACTCCCCTCTTTCCTCTTAAATATGTTTTTCCAGAGTCCCTTGTGATGAAAGATCATTAATATACTGATTCATACTTGGCTTTTGTATGTTCTACCAATTATTGGCTGAAGCATTCTTGACTTGTAAAAGGCACAAGTTAAAGAATACAGGGTATCAATTATAAATAATAAAATAATTCGGATAAATACCCAGTATGCATAGCTTTGCCGGAAAAGGTGAGATTTTCAGCTTTTTTACCTGGTTCACTATATCAAAAACATCCAATTAAATATTTCGAGCACATTTGATTCAAAGAAGCTGCGAGAAACTGGTGGCAGTTATTATTATTCAAACTCTATTATATGATAGCATTAATAATCAGCTATTTTTGCAATAAACAAATCAAAAAACGTATTAAATAACTTAAGTTTTTCCACGTTCATTACTAAATTCTACATTTACTGTCAACATTTAAATAATAAGATGATATTAAAACTCTATGCAAATCTTAATAGACTTTTTTCTGGTAATGCCAACATTTTTGCAATGCTGTTCTATTGAGCAATGAAACCAACCCAACTTTTTCAGTCTATGGATCAGCACAATGGCTGGAAGACGAAGAATGAAACACACAACTAATGTTTCATGGCTATGGCTATGGCCACCCCTCTGCTTCCTCTGGTGCTGGAAACCTGCAGTGTGTGGAGGTCAAGATGGATCCTTCAACTATCAGGAGATCCCCAATGAAAGTGTCCAAATATCTGTGAGGAACCTGAAATTGATATTCCAAAGGACAATGATCCCAAACAGATCTCAATGTCCTTGAAGGCATACTTTCAGAAGAAGTCCTGGAAAGTGCTAGAGTGCCCCTCACAGTCACCTGACATGAATCAGTTAGACAATCTCAAGTGGGATTTGATGAATCAGGTTTCATCATGAAAACTCATGAATATTACAGAACTGGAAGTCTTTGCCCATGAGGAATGTGCAAAGATTCATCATTTCTGCCAGAAGGTGTGTAAGTATGTATCACTTTGGCAGCAGGTTATAGCAGCAAACTTGTCTCTAGAATGTACTAGAGTAGAGACGCATTTCAATTTTGTGTTAAACTTGTACTTCCTGTGCAGGGTTTTCATTTTCTCCCCGTGTTCGCGTGGATTATATTTTGAATGAATGAATACACTTGTAATATCTGCTGTATGGAAGTACTTAAACTGCTATTGTGTGATTTGCGTATTGCAATCAGCTGGTAAGCAGTATATTTTGCCAGTAAACCAAATACGGGATATGCGGGTACAATCATTTTGCTTCCAAATGTACCTAAAACCATTCCTTTTTCTGTGACACACAAAATACACACACACAATACGACATGTTATGGGTGATAATCTCACCGTTTTGCCCAGTCCATGCTGCTTTTGTAAATTAGAGAAGACATCCTGAGCACTGTAGGGCCGGTTCTTCTCATTCAGGTAAGCGAGAATGTGTGATGCACCTGGAGATGACAGCTGATCATAGGTGCTCACACAAACATTCCTTAATTATGACTGAAATAGTTGCTCTATGCTTATTATTCCACGTATATAGCTGTAAAATGACAACCAATTTGAAAGTCCTGGCTTAAAAATGATATGTTTCTTTAAAGGAGGGGGTATTTACAGTATCTGTCAAACCATTGTCTGAAGGCTAAGTAGCTAGTGTTAGCGGATACGCTTTTCAGTCAACCTCTCTTAGTAAATGTGGCTTCTAAGGAGCATCTCCCGTTCTATAAAATTGTAAGATACATGGCCTAAATCACAACAGGCAAACAAACATCATGACACAAAGCTAAAACCTCACCGTTATCCTTTTTACTCATTTCGAACTACACTACTCCGAATCTGGCTTTCTGAACCAAGCTACGCGCGGAATGTGTGTCACCGAAAAGATCGTTAAGTATGAGGATGTGTCGCAACTACATAAATAAAGAGCGATGCTGAAAAAACACCTCGCATGAGTTTTATTCCATTTAGTAAGTCTGGAAAAGAGCTGCGCTATGCATATTAACAACAAATAAAGATTTATATTTATCCTGGTTGATATAAATACCATATGCTACAAAGATCGTCCGTTTCTTTTGATATCAGGAAAGGAAAGCAGAGTGAGATATCGGTAATTTTGTTTGGACTCAAGAGACAGCCAATTGATTATCCTGGTCCTCTCATAAACAGTGAAAGAGTTCCTTTGGGAACTTTTCCAAACTTCATAGTTATTAAAAAAGGTTTGGTGGATTTTTAACAAATTGTTTAGTTATCTCACCTCGAGAACATCATCCTAGCATCAAAAATACCAGCGACAGACCTAATTGTAAACATTTTATTCAATACAGGTTTATGCATCCAAACATATCAAAACCAGTTATAGAGAGGAAAATACAATTATATGCACATTACATTATCAAACTACAGATCACTCATAGTAGGGACCGACTCATGATGGAGAACTGAGGAGGTCAAACAGCAGAGACCAACTTCCTTTAGAAACCTCCTAACAGTGCACATTTTTTAACTTCATCTCCATGAACTGTGACCCAGCAGAATTTTCATACCGTGCTAAACCCTTTACTGCTAATTAAAAGCAGAAAAATACTTCCCTCTATTAAAAATTCAGCATCTTTAGACTTTTTATTTTTATTATACATGGCTTTTTAGAAATCTCAACTGTGGCTCAATGAAGTTTTAAAAGGGCCATCTCCACTGTGAAGTTTAGACATAGTGACAAGTTTGCTGGTCAAGAGAAAATCCTACTAACCCTGGCAACTATGTGTTGCCACTTTAAACTTTAGCAGACTAACATTATAAGGATAAAATAACATTCACAATTTTCATGTAAACAAGTTTCCCTGTTAACATAGTAAAGGAGCAATAATATTTGATTTTTCCACACAAAAAGTTCAGCATGGCTGTCAACTACATCAAATACAAAGATAGAGAAAATCATTTATTAGTTAAGAGAAATCACACAAAGCCGAGGGGTAATTTGAGGTATAAAAATGGACAAAATATGCTCTTGAGCTGTATTAAAAGGGTAGGAAAATTTTAAATATTCTCAACTTACTCACACAGAAAAAGGCAAACCTTTCATAAAAACAATTAACATACCTAACATGAAGTGTTCCTCTCGGTTAGATATCTTAAGACTGCAATGTGACAGTTTTTAAAGAAGCTTAAAAAATGCATGAAAATGTCTTTATGTTTGACAGCAGAGAAAATAAAGAAAAAATATTCGGAGTAACATTGAAAACGTCCTCTTCGTCATAGATGTCAGTTTCCGTACAAATCCAAAACAGCAGAAAAGTGGAAAATCTCTATAACATCTGATAAATCCACTTGTAAGAGATAGACAAATTTTACTTAAACTGCTGCTTGATGTGATATAAAAAATAAATACTGCTCCTACGCCAATGTAGCTTCAACATTTTCTGTAATGTGTTTTTAATCGATGAAACACGGCTAAGCCCAACCAACATGAAGGTAAAAGTTGGTCCGATGTTAAACAGCCCTGTGTCTAGACCTCTGGTAGAAAACATTTTATTCACTCTGCTGTTCTTTATATAGTCACTAAAAAGTATCCATGTACCTGATGGGTAGGTACAATTCCACGACAGCAACAAGGCTGGTTTAATTGATGTTAGAAAGTATTTTATTTATGTTGTTGCGTCTCCTATTGCTCAGCCTACAAAGTAAGAGTTTTCTGGATGATCTGTGTGTCAAACTTTGGGAAGAAATCTGAAAAAATTTAAAAAAATCTATATATACTTCACAGTGATGTACTGATGCCAATTAGCACTAGGGCTGCTAGAACCTAGGATCATCTCACACACAGACACACACACAGCTCATAAACATGTATACTGCTCATGAAATTGTGACCACAGGCATACAGAGTCACTCACACACCTTACTGTGGTTTACCCAACAAGCTAGACAAAAAGTTTGATCCATTGCTCTCTCCTCGTTTTGAACCTCCTCCTCCTCCTCCAAGGGGATCCATCTGGTTCAGTTCAGCCTGATCCAGCATTTCAAAGTCCTCTCCATCCAAGTCCGTGTCTGGCTCAGAGCTGGACTGCTTGCGGTAACTTCGGTGGGACCCAACTCTGGCGGGGGCTTCTTTGCGCTGGGTAGCGGGAGGACAAGGCTGCATCGCTCCCATCAGCACTGCCTGGATCATGTTACTGGCGATCAGTCCCCCCAAATCTCCTGTTAACAAAGAGGCAGGTGGACAGCCGCTGAGTGAAATGTCTTCATCCAGATCCTCCTGGTCTGACTCCAGTTGGGCGTCTACATCCAGCAATGAGGCCCGGTGACTGGCTAGCTCGGACAGACCCATACTAGGCAGACCTATGCTTGTGTCGTCATCATCATCCAACAGATTGGTATCAAGGTTTATGGAGGGGAAGTCTGGGAGGTCTTTAGCAAAGGATTCCTCAGCGTCACTGTGTCGGTCCAAATCTGACCAAATAATAACCAGGTAAACGATTAGAATGCAACAGAAACTAATG
>VRLP01000796.1:67500-85000 GCA_009660295.1 Lophius piscatorius | reverse complement strand
TCATCTCTCTCGCTGGAGCAGGGTCCACTTCGCAGGTAGACGCCAGACCACTGGTTGAGAGAGCTATCCTCGGTGGATGCGCCTTCCATCGCCCCAGTGTGCGCCATCTCAGCGTCTAACTTTCGAAACATTAGCCTGTAAGGTTAAAACAAGGACTTAGGTGAAACAAGGAAACCGTTCGACAAGTGGCACCACAACGGAACAGCTTCACTCATAACACCAGCAAACATGCTAATGTTTCCAAGCTAACAGCTAACGACAGCAGCTACACGTAAAATAATTACAGTCTAATACGAAATATCTGATGATTTAAGAAACAACCGTGCTATGAATGTGAAAAGGTTTAAAAACAAATTGACACTTAACTATTCTGCCATTTTTGTGGAGACTAGCAGTGTCTTTGGAAGCTTACAATATGGCGTCACCTGTTTCTGTCAGGCCCAAACAGGCCAATCACAAAGCACATCCATCCTTACGTCATGATGCCTTCACGTGCCACATAGATAGGTTGTGTTTACTGAGAAGCACTGCAATCAAATCAGCATGCCATTAATAATAATAATAATACATTTAATTTATAATGCACTTTACATTTGGATCAAATCAGTATGTGTGTCTATGATATTTTTTAGTTCAATTAATTTCAATTTATTTATCGTCTAGTGATTTTGTGTGATACAAATCTATATATTAAAAGTTTCAAATGTCGATCTTCTTCTGCTTCTTTCTCTTCTTCTTCATTTGGGGGTCAACACAGTTGCTCATTTGTTTCCATCTTCCTGTCATACTACCTAACTGCATGACTTTTTTCACCACATCCACAAACCTCCTCGTTGGTCTTCCTCTTTTTCTCCTGCCAGGCAGCTCCATCTCCAACATCTTTCTACCAATAGATCCACTATCCCTCCTTTTAACGTGTCCAGACCATCTCAATCTGGCCTCTCTTACTTTGTCTCAAAGACGTCTCACCTGGGCTGTCCCCCTGTTGTGCACTTTTCTAATCCTGTCCATCTTCATCACTCCCAGAGAAAATCATAACATTTTCAGCTCCGCCTCCTGTCATTTGTTGAGTGCCACAGTCTCTAAACCTCACAGAAGAGCTGGTGTCACAAGCATTTCTTAAACCTTTCCTTTCACTCTTGCAAATACTCTTCTGTCAACTATAACTCCTGACACTCTTCTCCATCCCCTCAACACTGCCCTATCCTTACTCCACACTCTGAACAGTTGACCGAAAGTACTTAAACTCTTGCTCTTTCTTAATAATAATAATAATACTAATACATTTAATTTATAACGCACTCTCAAAGTGCTACAAAGTAAAAGCAGATAAAAGCTTCAATAAAAAATAAAATAACTATATAAAAACATGACCAAAAATCAGCAATGTTAAATAAAGTTATAGGTTCTGCTAAAAAGGAAAGTTTTAAGACCTTTTTTAAATGTGTCAGTAGTCTGTGGAGCCATCAGATGGTCAGTGAGGGCATTCCACAGACGAGGGGCAGCAGAACAGAAGGACCAATCACCCATGGTGCTGAGCTTAGTCCGGGCATGGAGGAGGCGGTATGAGTGGGTAGAACGGAGGGATCGTGTTGAGGTCAGCGGGGTGAGTAGTTCTTTTAGGTAGGGGGGTGCATTGCCATGGATGCACTGGTGAGTGAGGAGAGAGATATTATAATCAATCCTGGTGGAGATGGGAAGTCAATGAAGGGAATGAAGAACGGGGGTGATGTGAACATATTGTAGTCTTTGAAGATTTTATCAGGGATCCCGATGAGAAGTGCGTTACAGTAATCCAGTCTGGAGGAGACAAACGCGTGGACCAGCTTTTCAGCATCACTCAAGGTGAGTGAAGAACGGAGTTTGGAAATATTTCTGAGATGATGAAAGGAGATCTTGCAGATGTGTTTGATGTAGGATTCAAAAGTGAGTTGAGGGTTGAATCTTACGCTGAGGTTGGTGACTGATGAAGAGAGCGTAATATCATGACCAGAGAAGGTAATACTGGTTATGAGGAAGACTGGATCGGATGTGGGGTGCCAATTAAAATAGCTTCGGTTTATGAGCTGTTCAACTGGAGAAAGTTGTTTTTCATCCACACCTTTATCTCCTCCAGACAAGAACGGAGAGTTAACAGGGGAGATGATGATGACGATGAGGATGGAGAGGCTGCGGAGGATGTGTCAGTTTTTATGACAACAAGACTATTAACTTGTGTTTTTTTTTTTTTTTTGGCAAGTCAGGTTCCCGAGTCTGTTTAAAGCTGTCTCTCTCTTGCATTTTGGTCATAGGAGCAGTATTTCTGTTTTATCTTCATTAAGTTGTAAAATATTGTCATTCATCAATTGTTTTATTGAGGCCAAACAGTCAAGCAGAGAGGAAAGACCATTTGGGTCAATTGGCTCAATGGAAATATATAATTAGGTGTCTACTGCGTAGCTTTGAAAATTTATGTTAACTTGTTGATGATGTGACCTAATGTGAGCATGGACAGAGAGAATAGCATGGGACCAAGACAGCTTCCTTGTGCAATACCAACAGGCATGTGTTTCACAGAAACATTAAACATTAGTCTATTTATAGTATTGGTGTACTGATATTTAAAAATATAAAAATACTTAAAAGATAAATAAATGGATAAAATGAAATCATACATGACGTGACGAAAAAGGGGTTTCCTGCCTTGATAAAACAAGACCCGAATTCTTATTGCTCTTCATGCTTAACCCCACTAGACGGCGCTGTGATTTCCTGACGTCGGTTAGGAAAATCCGTCAACTCCAAAGAGAAGAAGAGGGCTCGAGCATCACATCAGTACCAAGCGGGAAGAAGCGGAGTTGGGTTAGCAGCAGAACCAGCAAGCTAGCTGAACATGCCGCGAGAAATAATAACACTTCAGCTTGGACAATGTGGAAATCAAAGTACGTGAAAAGAGATGTTAACATTAAGATTTCTTACCCCTCTGTTGATGGAATCTAATGCTAATAAGGAGGTAATGTTAGCTGAGCTGATCTGTCAGGAGGCTCAGATCTGTGACGTTAGCTAGCTTAAATGCTGATTTGAGTCTACATTTACCCCATTACCTGATTAATGAGGTGCTAGGCATAACATAATGCTGGGAGCATTCGCACATTAGTCAGCATGAGTAGCAAAACCCTTAAATATAATTTATTTTCGATTTAAAACTGACAAAACGTTTATCTGCATCTGAAGACTCTCCAAATCTACTAAACCAGTCAGAACATCTCCCTATTGCAGTTTTCTGAACTTGGTCATGGCTAAATCCCATATGGGTTCATTAACGGTCAGAGATTCCTCTCAATTATTCTGGCACCTTCAGTGCCACCAACAAGTGAGTCCCGATTAGGTATATTAATGTTTTGGGTTTTGCTACTCATATTTGTAGCTTGTTACCTCATTCTTATTCTACCTCAGCTCAGTTCATTTCAGATTTCTGTGTCTTTATTTCAATTGAAAATTGATCTTTCTTTTATATCCGTTAATACAAGAATATAAGAGATGAAACTAAAAGACATGCTAACACAAACATCGTTTTCAAACAAGAAACCCCCCAGATGCTGCTTTGTTATGGTCTAAGAAATGGAGAGATAAATCATATTTCAGTCATGGCAATTTTCAGGGACAGGTTATATCTCATATTAGAGATAAATGCGGGCATTGGTTAATTAATATAATGTCATTGGATAAAGTAAAGTTTATAGACGGACAAAAACTAAAATTCCATCGTTACCCATCATTTCCAAAAGATTCTGTAATATTCGGTGACAGACAAAGATGAGGAAATATGTTGGAACGTTGTTATTGTAAGTTGTAGCTCTGCAAACTTACAATAAACTTAAAAAAAACATAATGCATTAGCTACCAGTGGAGGGTCGTTACCAGCGATGCATGGAACAATGTGTTATAACACATATTTTTAAGTTCATAACTGACTATTTAACTGAATCTGACGTTGTAATAATCCACCTCTCTCTCTCTGTTTACAGTCGGGTTCGAGTTCTGGAAGCAGTTATGTGCAGAGCATGGTATCAGCCCAGAGGGAATTGTTGAGGAGTTTGCAACAGAAGGAACCGATAGAAAGGATGTATTTTTCTATCAGGTAATGGTTGTTTTACGTTATCTTTCTCGTCATGAGTAATCAAAGATATATTTTTTGCCTCTCATTACAGTTGATCCATACACAGATGGCTCATCACAGTGATCCACTAGGTGGAGTTATTGTAGCGTTAGCTGATGTAGCACAGAGCAAAGAGTTGACTACACCTATCAGCCATTACAATATAACTACTGACAGATGAAATCAGAGTAACATTGATTATATTATTGCAATGGAACCTTCATGTAGGTGTGATAGGCAGCCACTGAACATCTTATCCTCAATGTTGATATGTTGGAAGTAGGAAAATTGGTAAGCCGCAAGATCTGAGTGACATTGATAAAGCCAAATTGTGATGGCGGTTGACTGGGTTGAAGCCCCTCCATAACTACAGATCCTGTTGGGTGTTCTCAGTCTGCCGTGTTTAGTATCTTCCAAAGACTGTTTTTACATGTACATCGGTATCCTGATAATTATCAGGTTTTTGGAGTATCCAATCTTTGTGTCTGTAAACATCATATTCTGATCTCAGTAACCGGGATCCAACCTTATCCCAATTTTGAGAAACACAAATATTCTAGATGGAGTACTGAATGAAACCAGTATACTGTTGCATGTACATATCTGACCCTTGGTTCTGACAGCTGCGCAGCAAGGCACAGGAGCCAAGTGACATAACAGGAAGTAAAATACACAGTGGCGTCAGCAGTGATAGCGTTTTAAGTTCTTGAGCGACCTAGACACTAAGTTTTGTCTTTCAGTGATTAATTAAACTTGACAGTTTGGATTAAAAAAAAGCATCTTAATATTGAGCAAGTCCATTCAAAATGGAAAACGCTAATAAACATCACTTATTGGCCAGACAACTGTCACTTAGATGAGATGTACCTCTTCCAGCAATCACGTTTCTGTGTCCTCATCCAGCTACCCTCATCCTAGTCCTAAGACTGCGGTGCAGAAACTGCCATCTTTTGGGCTACAGCTACATACTAGTAGTCCTACATGGTGTCAAGACTGTCATCATGTCATATTACGATCAAAACCTGGATAAGCCTCATAATTGGGATACTGATGTACGTGTAAACACATTCAAAGTGGTCTCCGGTAGACATGTGGTCAAAAACAGGGTCATGGGCCCCTCAAAGGCCATTGACACATTTGGAGAGCGAAGGTTTGCGTGTGTTGTCCGGAGCCAAAGAAGAGCTTGTAGCAGAAAACTGCTGAAAACACTAATGATGGGTCTAATAGAAAGGTGTCAGAACACATAGTGCGTCCCAGGGCTGTTTTGGTGGCAAAAGGGGGACCTACAAAGTATTAGGTTTTAGTGATATGGCTGGCTGGTTCATAATGTGTCACCTGTAACCCCTGATTATTTGTTAAAATCTACAGGCTGATGACGAACACTACATCCCTCGTGCAGTTCTCCTGGATCTGGAGCCGAGGGTGATACACTCTATCCTCAACTCTCCTTATGCAAACCTGTATAATCCAGAGAATATCTACCTCTCTGAACATGGTGGTGGTGCTGGGAACAATTGGGCCAGTGGATATTCTCAGGTAATCACTTCAGAGGACTTTTATTTAACCTTTGTCATTAAGAAAAATTGTTAAGGACATTTTTCTCCTTCTAGGGCAAAAAAATCCAAGAAGACATCTTTGACATCATTGATCGGGAGGCAGATGGCAGCGACAGCTTGGAGGCAAGTCTGCTATTTATCAAACACTATCCCTTGAGCTGTAACTGATCAGTTTTGCAAATCTTTGGAATGTTAAAAACTTATTTTAAGTAATGTGATATTCCTGAGTATTCAACCTAGTCTGCTCAATAGCAATCGGCAACTGGAGCCTGAACCTCAAACGAAAGATTAAGTGTTCATTTCATATCCTATCTGTTGAGCATGGAATCTGTAAATCGTAGACTATTTATGAGATAAAGGACCCCTGGATACAGAAACGTAAAAGGTACCGCCATCCTCCCGCATTGGGACTCTGAGTGAGACACAGAATGACCACACTTAAACTTTTTGTGGTCACTTGTTGTCTCTTTATGGTTACTTTGTATTTCATTGAGGTTGCTTTATGTTTCTCTGGTTGTTTTGTGGCCGTTACATTCACAGATGCTGGTGAAGCTCAAGTACCTCATGAGCGTGTGCTTTTTCATGATTCAGAGTATTTGATTGTACTTGAGAATGGCTTCTGGTCAGACTCTTGCATCTTTGTTGTGGTGAAGTGTATCAAATTAGGGTCTTGACTTAAAATGGTGCCAGTGCTTGTCATCGTAAATAAGCAGAGGCCCAGCAATGCCTCATTATTATTCTTAGCTAGTTTTTTTTTGGGAAAAAAGTTAGAGTCTAAGATCTGAACTTTCTTGAGCGGCAAGCCTCCCATGAAATAACTCTCGCATTTCCTCTCTAAGGTCTGCATTTTCTCCAACACATTCACATTATAAACCCACATTATTATTTAGTGTGTGTCTTCATGTGTGCGTTGGATAAGAAGGTGGGCTGAGCTGCCGTGAGTATGTGTATGTTGGCAGGGTGTGGTGTGTAGTAAGTCTGGTGATAATAGCTGGGCGAGTGTTGAAGGCAGGTATTACAGGGCTGTCTTGGGGGGTAAGGGAGTCTATTTGTGAGGTGGGGCTGCCCTCCCATTTATATAACAACCTAGGAAAGAGAGGCATTTGCTCACCCACACAGGTTCAGCTTTCTGCAAAAGTACATTTTCTTCACACGTGGCACATTCTGTAGCTACAAATTTAAACTGCTCGTAATAAGTAACCATTTTGTCTTTGCAGGGATTTGTCCTGTGCCATTCCATTGCTGGGGGGACAGGATCAGGACTGGGTTCATATTTACTGGAGAAACTAAATGACAGGTCCACAAACATTTATCCAACTTGTACGAAAACTCTTTTTTCCCAAGCGTAAATGATGACTTGAAATGTTGTCACGCTTATCTCCAGGTACCCAAAAAAGCTGGTGCAGACGTACTCCGTTTTCCCAAACCAGGATGAGATGAGTGACGTGGTCGTTCAGCCATATAACTCACTCCTCACATTGAAGAGGCTCACCCAGAATGCAGACTGCGTGGTTAGCAACTGAAGTGCTCCTGAATGCATGTTGATTAATCCTTTCACTATCTTTGCTTCCAATGCAGCCGTGGCTATAAGTGACATCAAAGGATGCTATTAATCATAATTCTCTTGTAAATGTGCCAAGCTTAGGGCAAAATAAAACACAATATCCTAACTGTTGCACTATTGACAAAAATAAACAAACATAAACAGCAGTTTGTTCAGTCAAGCTACCTGCCAAATCATGATGTGATGTCAAACTGTTAAATTAATCCAGCCTCTTGTGTTCTGAGGCAGGGGTCAAAACGCAGAAATTCTACATTGATGGTAAAACTGGTTTGACATCAAAGATGATGAAAAACCTATTACACATTTTACTCACAGTGCCATGAAAACTATTTTTAATAACAGAAATCCAAACCGCACTAGACTGGTTTCATGCTTGGCTTAAGCTTGGTTTTAATAAGTTAATAAAGGAATACTCCAGAAGAAAAGAAAAATCACAAACTGGGAGACAAAGACATATCGGAAGATTGTGGTTTTTAGGCTACTTTAGGCTTACATATCAAGGTGCACCAGAGTAAGCTCTTAAATAAAAGTTTTAATCATTGACACTTATGTGGCTTTGTCAAAGACTGACTGTCCGATGTAAGTTTCCACATCCATAGGTCTAATTTGTGAGACGATGCAGCAGATGCAGACTAATGCTCTCCTTTGTTGAAATCTCAATCTTTTAGCAGACTAATAAAGAACTTCAGTGTCAGCATTGAGGCATCAAAAATAAAACCCAATAAATCTGTCTTAAATTTGTGATTACATTAGTCGGAGATGCTCTTACATTGTATGGTTTTTCCCCCCTACTTCCTCCAAGGTCTTGCATAAGGCCTTCATGTTGATTAAATTAGGAAGAGGGCTAATAGAATCTACCCAAGAATTGGTCCCCCTTTTGAAGCTATACAGTGTGTCTTTTGTGTTCAACTCTCCCAACCTCAAGAGCACACTGTCGCTGCTTATGAGGTTCCTTGACTGCCTTATTACTACAGTTAACCCACACTCCCCCTTTAAAACTGTCACTGAGTATTAACTTTCACCATTCTGTTGTGCTAGAAGGAATCATCTGTTTTCTCCTCATTTGTCTAACGATTGTGTTTTGTGTTGTGCATCAGGTTGTGTTGGATAACACGGCTCTAAATCGCATCGCCACTGACCGGCTGCACATCCAGAACCCCTCGTTCTCCCAGATCAATCAGCTGGTTAGTCAGCGGGACGTCACACACTGTTACAACCAGCCCCTCCAACAGTTTTTTCATTCTGTCAGTCATCAGTTCATATTTGTAGATGTAGGCCTACCTGGCTGTAGTTTTACAAAGAGAAAGGTGAAGACAAACTGCACCAGATATGTCACTCGCTACAAAAATGTATCTACTAAACTAGTTAAGCGGGTCAGTCATATGTCAAACTGGATTTCAGCTATCTTAGAAATGGGATTCACAAGACTGCAAACACAAAGTGGTGTTTCAGCTTTCTTGACAGGACACTCACTAACACACAAAAAACCTGCAATACTTGTATGGTTGCCACAATGTTTATATTCTTATTTTTTATATGACAGTCATATTTATTTTTCTTGTTTTTAATATTTTTTATCTGGATGCTGTGTTTGTGTATACGTGTATTCCAAACTGCTGCTGCAACAAGTGACTTTCCCATTCTGGGATCAATAAAGTACGTCTATAGCTAATAATTATGAAAACGACAGGTTGTCTCATGCATTTTTCGGCCATCGGGTTTAGATGGTGCAACCAGACAGAGAGCCGGCATTCCAGTTTGTAAACCAATTTCCACACAAAGGCTAAAACTGCACGCAAGCAGAGAACTAGCTTAGAATCTGAATGCTCAGATCAGAGAGCTGGAACCATTTTACCACCTCGTGTCATGACAAAGATAGACAATTGTTGTAAGTCATCGCAGTGAAGTGATCAGTTGAAATGTCATCAATTGAGATGGTTAATGTCCAGCAATCATCAAAATAAAAATTATTTTGGTGGTCGTAATGACATACCGATGTAGATATTTTGCACATTATGCTAAAGTTTTACATCGGTACAATTCCCTGGTCTCTTACCCAGCTGTAACTTCAAGGCTGTCTTAATCTAACTGAAACTAACTCCACGCAGGTTTCCACCATCATGTCCGCCAGCACAACCACCCTGCGCTACCCTGGCTACATGAACAATGACCTCATTGGCCTGATTGCATCCCTCATCCCTACACCCCGCCTCCACTTCCTCATGACGGGTTACACACCACTTACTACTGACCAATCGGTGAGTTCATCGCAAGGGATAAGGGGGGAGGAAAGGTGCCTGAACAGACTAAGTCGAGGAAATGACCTGAAATGTGGGGAAATAAAAAAAAAATGGTACAAACTGTTACAAATTAGTAACTAATATTCCCTTAAAATGGGATTTCAGGTTGCTAGTGTGAGAAAAACCACAGTGTTGGATGTCATGAGGAGGCTTCTGCAACCCAAAAACGTCATGGTATCCACAGGAAGAGAGAGGCAGCCAAGCCACTGCTATATCGCCATCCTTAACATCATCCAGGGAGAGGTGGACCCCACACAGGTACAAATGCACATTATCGCCGCTCTGATGAGTTCGAAATGTTTAAACACATAGCTTTCAAACTTATCTGCCATGATTCCACTGTAGGTGCACAAAAGCCTCCAGAGGATCCGGGAGCGTAAACTCGCAAGCTTTATTCCCTGGGGTCCAGCCAGCATCCAGGTGGCTCTGTCCAGGAAGTCCCCATATCTGCCCTCGGCCCACCGAGTCAGCGGCCTGATGATGGCCAACCACACAAGTATCTCCTCAGTGAGTTTGGTCATTTTACCTTGTTCAGTTGATTTCTCCAGTATGTAGTCGTGTTAGCCCACAAACATTCCGATTTGAATCTTTTAATTACATTGCAATTTCTAAAATCTGTTTTGTCATTACTTTAGGTATTAAATTTAAGTAAGGAAGGAAGTGAATTCATTGTTTATATTCCCCTATCTTGTAACAGAAAGGTTCTCAAAGGCATAAGTTTCAAAATATTATTTGAGTATTGGATTATTCTTTTTTAATTCTCTTCCCACAGCTCTTTGAGCGGACGTGCAGGCAGTATGACAAACTGCGCAAGCGTGAAGCCTTCCTGGAGCAGTTCCGTAAAGAAGACATCTTCAAGGACAACTTTGACGAGCTGGACGACTCTCGTGAAGTTGTCCAGCAGCTGGTGGAGGAGTACAGCGCCGCTACACGGCCTGATTACATTTCCTGGGGAACGCAAGACCAGTGAACAGACTTTTTGTCTTGTACATGGACTACAAACCATTCTGCTTACATGATTAACTAGTTTGTCCTGTGCCAAATTAATTCATTCCCTTTTCAACCTTTTCTCCCACATTTGTTGCTCAGAAGTAAATGGTTATTTGGCTACAGATGTTTCTCTCAGAATATATTTATTGACTCGTAAAAGCATGTAGTAGTTTAACATTAACCAAAAAGCAGGTTCCTGGTCTTCATCATGTCTTGGGGATTTTAAAACTGTGTCTAAATAGAAGAAAACTGCAGAAAGAATCAATGTTGTACAATCTATTAATTTCTGTTAATAGATGCTTTTTCCTTTGTAATTATCACTGAAAGCGTGTTACCTTGTTTTGGTCTATTTTTATACGGAGTAAATCATTTTTGTGTGTACAAGGTATAGTAAAAAACACCTACAAATGATTGTATTGACAGAATGTGTTTCTAGCTGGTTAATGGCAGGTTCTTCCATCCAAACCATTTTCCACAATGGGTTGTTTTTTTTTTAACCATAACCTTCTGCTCCTCATGCTTTGTTTCATAGTGACAAACAAGAATGTCAAGTTAACGTTGGACCGGAGCCAAAACTGATGTTTGAACATTTGTCAACTATAGAATAAAGTTAGCACAGATGAACACGTTCTACAAGGATGGATTTCAATTTACATCTCTATGCTTGTGAATATACTTTAAAGAAAAGCTGTCTCTCCGTCAAATGAATCTACTGCTTCTTGTTTTTCTTGTTCTTGGATTTCAGGTGAATAAAGACATTTTCAGTTATTTTGTAATTTACTTTTTGAAATGTGTCTGTACCCTGAGGTAGGTTTCCCTCACCTGTGGCATCTGACATGCTAATAACCACAGGGGAACTTAAAATGCACTCTGCAATGTTTGCTCAACCATCTTATTTGAAATCAGGAGGGCGTCTGCAGCTGACGCCAAACTTTAGTGTTATATAAAAACAATAGTCGACACTACATCAATCTTCAAGGCACAAGAACGCACTGAGGAGAGACTAAATATGGTAAAATGATTTGTTTTTAATCAATTACATACAGTATTTATAGCTTTTATTGCACTTCCAAGTTATTTCCAAACAATAGTGCAACTGACTATACAAACATTACATAAAAAAGGTACCATGCAGCATACAAACAAGCTTAATACAATGCAACAAAAGATTTTTTTTAATATCCATACATGTAGCTTAGAGCTGCCTGCAGCTGCAGTAGAAAAAGCAAAGACCGGCTTCTGAACAGGAGACTGCAATGACAAGGTTTTTTTTTTTTTGGGATGTTTCGAGGATGGGCATAGTATGGGTTTGTGTCACATTTCTACAAAATTATCTATGGTATCCTAAAAGGTGAGTTACTACTTTATCAAACAGTACAGAGTATACAAGGGGGTACCTTCATGTTTTTCTAATCAAGTTTCAAGAAAAAGTCAAAATATAAATTGGGGGCGCCGTCTGCTTTGGGGAAACTTCCTGTTATAAAAGCTTATGTAAAAAAAATATCTTTGGTCCGTTCTCAAAGCCATGACTTGTCAGAACTTTGGCTTTGTGAGAATACTCAGAACAGTGAACACAAAGGGGGAGCTACACAGGATCTACACATTTGAGCCAAAGAGCATTTATGGCTTCTGGGGAACCTTCTATCAAAACACATCTGGGGTCTGCATTTAAGACGAACAATAGTAATAAAAAAAAAATATATATATATATATATATATAGCCAAGCCTGTATAAATAGTACTACAAAAAGCACCCATGGCTCGCTTAAAAAGTGTTTAAATAGCAGAGGAAAGATGAGGACTGCATGGTAAATATGGCGCCTATTCAACTGGGGCTGTTTATGTACAATAAGTTTAACTTCTTTCTTTATATATACACTGAAAAAACAATAAAAAAAACAGAAGCACCTGTTATATTCAGCAGAGGAGCTGAATTTGGGCACTGCCGTAAGTGAGATCAACAGTCAAGTGTTAACCAAGTTTTGTGTCAAGGATTGCAGCCGAGACGAGCAGCACAACAAAGGAGGCATGAGACTATTTGGTGGAGAACAACACAGAGGCAGCTCAGATATCCTTTGGTTTATGTGAAAAACGATGAATTCAAACCATAAATATCAACCGGGAAATGGTTCTTCTTGATCAAATAGACACCCACAATCCCGTAGGTGAGAGTCTGCATGGTCGTGGCAGCCAAAAGTGACTTAGCCACAGAGTTCAACATCTGTTTCCAGTTCCAAGTTCACATGGCTCACTGCATCAACAGTTCCAGGTAATGCAAGCCTGGCAGAGACCTTAGGAAAATGGGCCGTCTATGAACATGTCAGCATCAGGGCACGTGAGAGAGTGAGTGAGTGTGTGAAATAGAGCCAAACACAAGGGAGGGTGTGTGTGTCAATGAGTGTTCTCAACACTATTCCACCATTGCAAGAAGGACGACCGCCTTCTAGGAAAGGCCACACAGATATGGCGTAGTTCGAGAGAAAGCGTGAAGAGAGTGTAGTGTTACACTCAGAGCTTTACCCTTGTTGGGGGGGCATAATGGCATAATGTTGCAAACTCTATCTCTTCCTGATGTTGCAAGGCTCATGCCAACTTCTCACATTATCTAGGCGGGGATGGGGTGAGGTGTACAGTGATGACATGAAGGGTAACAGAGGAGGTGGTTGCAAGTCAGGATGGGGTGGAAGGCGTGTGACAGTTCATCAGCGACCGCATTGGTTTCTGTGGGGTTCTGGCCTCACTTGCAAAACAGAACCCCTTGCCTTCCCGTCTTGGTCCCGTCCCACTCGCCCCCACCTCCCTCCCTCCGACATCGGCCAGCTCCTTCAGCTGGAAAAGCACAGCAAGGGTTTATTTTCACGGATGGGAGTGAAAACAGCGTTCTCTTTGTTTTGGCTGCCGTGCCTATCCCAGTGGGGGAGGCGTGGTGTCCTGAGGACTGGGGCTTGGCCTCACAGGGGCCACGAGGAGGTGGACAGTGGCAGTTGGGGGGTTGTTGGGTCCCTTTCAGACGGGATGCGAAGGCAGTTCCATAAGGGTGGGTGACGGTGTTGAGCCCAGCTGAACGAGTCCCATGTCCGTGCTCTCTGCTATGGTGGTATCGACATCTTCCCCCTTCCCTCGCTTGCGATGGATGGCACTAAAATACGCATTCATCAACTGCATGATCTCAGTCAGCTGTGAGAGAGAGAGAGAGAGGGAGATTGAGAGAGACAGATAGGTCAAACTGGTGGCAGTCTTGGCGTTGGTCTTGCATAGTCCAGGAGGGTGGAGAGGGATGATGTAATTCAGCTGCTAGAAAAGCTGGATCCTCCAGAAGCCGAGGATGATGCTGTTTGGCACTCTGGAGGACACACACATAGCTTGATGAGAACAGACATCTAGCAAAAAAAAGGCTTTACGTATGTGGGGATATTTTATTACTCTTGAGATATTTTTTCAGCTGAAGAAAGAAAAGGGAGGGGACAGTGGAGGAGTTCATTAGTTCATCTCTCTCCTATTACCCTAACCATGGTGGACTTGACCACCAAAGCACCATAAGCCACCATGACCTTCCTCTAGTCCTGATAATATTTGCCTAAATACACTGTGTGAGAGTTAAAGAACTACTATTGGCATGTACCACCTTTCACATTTCACTGCAATCCTCCAATCAGCAGCTAATCTAGCTCTCACCCTGAAACTCCAAGCCTGACCGTAATCAGTTTATAAAAGAATGAGCCTTTCTGGTTTGTCCTTTGATTCGCCTGTGCGTCTAATAAAGTAAAAGCCCCTTTTCTGCCCAATGAGTGATAACAGAGGGGGGTTTTGTTATGTGTGGGAAGATGCAAGCAGAGCTTCCCAGTGAAAGGCAAGATTTGTTGTCACTTGGAAAAAGTCTATTTGGAGGAATATCCATTTTTCTGAGAAATATGGCCCCGTATTTTAATCTATCCACTGCAAAAAAAACTCACCCCCAGTTGCGATTTAATGCCAGGAAGTGAGACACTTGGTGGTTAGCATCAGTTGGAGAGCATGGGCGGGTTGTGTGCTCTCTATTTAGACCAAATTAATGAAAAGGGGTCAGAGAGCCGGAGGGAGGGTAGACCCCTAAGAAGACAGCCCGCTTCTTTCACTTACTCTCTGTATAACAGTGCATGCTGATAAGACCGGTTGCCCCCACATCATATACAAAATAAATCCAGACTATGGTTAAGAGGGATTGTATCTGCGGAGGAACACTTCCTGTAACTAGAGAGGTTATTTCATTTAACCCCCAGTCTGCTATCCTGGTGTGTCTGACAGTATACCTTGGTGGTTTCAAACAGCAGATCCCGATCCCCAGCTGTAATCTTGAAGGTGTTGCTATTAGATGCGCCATAGGAACAGATCTGGCCATAAGGGAAGGACTCCAGGGCCTCTGCCTCTCCCTGCCGATACAGAGACACGGATGTAGCAGCAACACCCAACCATAACTTCTGGGAAAAACTTCCTGTTGAACTCTGGAGCGAGAAAAAGGTAAACGTTTATCCCTTCATTTACCTTAAGAGATAAATCTAAAGTTTGACCATACAATACTCACAACATAAAAGTCCACTTCATAAAGAGTGCATCCAAAGCCGGACCACTGACGTGCAATTGTGAGGTAGGCAGCCATACTGTCCCTGCGACTGTAGCCGATTAGACCTTTCCAACACTCCAAGATCGATCCCATCACTGTTGCAGACTCCTCCTTCAGCCTGCTCCACATACGCATGTCCTGCTCGACCTTTTGCTTGTGTGCTGCCGTAGCTGTGTGGTTCCACAGTGCCCCTGCTAGGAGGCCTGAGGGGAAGCGCTGTGTTGTGTGGCAGACCTGGGCTGCCACCTGACAAGGAGGCAGAGCTTGCGGTGTAGAGAGGGACATGAGGATCCGGGCCTCTAGCATATGACCTGGGAAAAGCTCATCCAGAGGCGGGCAAGGGGCATGTGTGATAAAGTCACCCATTAGACACTGAAGCCTCAGAGCAGCTAAGGTCCGCAGGTCCTCTTCACAGGCAGGGAGCTGGCCACGCACCACCATCTCGTGGCACTGCAGCGTCAAGGCCATCGCCAGAACAAACCGGGACGGACCAAACAGAAGGAAAAAAAGGAACAATTTGTCAGTTACGGCCTCATTCCTGCCATCAATCCCTTCTATCCCACCCAGTTTTATTTTGTCCCATAACTCTTTTATGGGAGTCCTCAGGAAAAAATGTTCTAATGAAGCCAGTGCTTGGCTGCCTTTTGCTCGCTCTGCACTACAGCCAATGCTCTTAGTCATGCTTGTTATTCAGTGCAATTTATCCCAATTACCGCCCATAAGACCTGCAATTATTTCTAGGTAAAGACATAATAATCTGATGAAATACGAGTAATGAATCAATGCAGGAAAATAAATTTTGGCAAAGAGTGAACATCGAGTCTCCCTTAGATCTTAACTGCTGAAGGAGTTGAAGTTGAAATGATCACAACATAAAAGTGTTTAGATATTGTTACATATCAGAACTTTTTTTTTTTTTAACCTTTATTGGATTTCAGTAATATCATTGGTACTGGTTCTGTAGATTCCATCACAATCCATGTCAAAGTGAAGATCCTTGAGTTTGCCCATATTCCTGATTCCAACACTTTGACTTCAAGAAAAAAAATGCCCACTAGATGACTAATATGTCCCGCCCACAAATTATTCACTTCACCCATCAGTGGTTATAATGTTGAAGCTGATCGATGTATGCAGGGATGATTTAAGGGATCTAAATAAAAATGTAAGCTCACTATCAGCATTGACATTGTCACTCATAACAATGGCAGTCTCTCCATTTCATGGGTTCAGTTCTTCTCCATTACCTGCTCAAAGAGGAGGAGATATTCAACGCTGTCCACTGATATGCTGTCAGAATCCAACAGGCAATAGAGCTTGAAACACAGTTTCCACTGGGATTTAGACTCAGACTCTTTGATGGAGAGGCTGGAGACATGAGGAACAGAGAGGGTAGGTAAACTGGACAGGGAACAAATGCAAATATACAAACCAAGAATCATAAGCTTAGATGTTAATATGTTACAGTTTACCACCTACTCATGTGTAATACTGTTGTTTAGTAACTTGGCGGTTTGCTAAGTTCCATATTTACACTGTCACTCAGTAGTGAGAGGACACGGATGCCTACGCTTGGTAAAAAACACAGATCCCTTTTATTCCAGCTGGAATGCCCTCTTGTTTCTGTTGAAACCCTGCCTTGTGCAACCAGATGACATCAGCTTCACCTTGGCTGGCTATACTGACAAAAATAGTGACATGAGTCCAGTTTCCCAGCAAGGTGTCATGTTTGACCATAAAGACCAGACAAGGTCACCAGTTATCAGGGAATACATTAAGGGAGTTGGGCTGGTGAAGATAAATATACAATCCACTGCTCTGTTAAAATTCAACGGCTGACAAATAGCTTTCGCTGCCAGCCGCAGACAAGGTGCTGATAACATGTCTGTCTGTTTAGTTTTATTGTGTCTGACCTCCACGTGGTGTCCGTCTGCTCTGTTTTACAAGGAGAAGATATTCCCTTGGCAAACCTGGTCAGGACGTCTGCTATCAGAGTGCTTCCTGCAACCGGCTGCTCCCACAGTGCATTCTGCTCGTAGAGTGCAAACGTGTTTTGGCTGTCTTGCAGGCGGAGTTTCTCCTGCATCCGTCGAACCACCTGTTGTGGGTTGCAAATACAGATGGATGTTCAAGTAAGATAAGTTATTAATTAATTAATCCCCAAGGGGAAATTATAGCATTACATCAGCATACAGTACTAACAAGTACACAAAATACAGAAACTGACAGAAAACGAAGGTAGAATATAGCGGCGGAGTTGGCCAGTTCATCAAAGGGCCAACACATAGAGACAGACAACCATTCACACTCGCATTCACATCTAAGGACCATTTAGAGACAGAAATTCAACCC